>APFE030592714.1:43081-71490 GCA_000404065.3 Pinus taeda | reverse complement strand
TGCCGGATTTTGCCTAGAAAAATTCACCGAAAAAGCTTTCAAAAAGTCGCGTTATAGACTACTGCTTAAAAGAATCTGATTTTATACAATCTAGTTCCGTTTGTTTGTTATAGTTTAGTATTTTATATGTAATAGAAAATTTTGTAAATTCATATAAAATTCTTTAAATTTTATAATTTTAAATACCTTAAATATTTTACACATTTTTAATAGTACTGAATCTATTTTTATTATTAAAAACATGATTCATCCGGATCACATTGCTGCTGCAGCATGTGCTTATCACTAATTTGGCAATAATTCACTTTAGCCGACTCGTAATTAATTTGTTTGGCACTAGCCGAATACCCTATAGCTATCGATATTGATCATTTGGATAACTCAGTATCGACGGGTCGCTGTCGTCTGTCCAATCGCTGTTGTACGATTCGTATATTATCGCTAAAGTCGATTAGTTTCATCGATCGGACCCCACCTCGGCCATTGCTCAGGACAATTCTTGTTTAAATATTCAATTCAAAAAAATAAATAAAGAAATTAACTAATATTTTATTAAGTATTCAAAAGAAAGGCGAACAAAAAGGTTAACTAATATTTTATTTAAATATTTAAATAATGTGTTGGCAACTTATAAATAGAACTACATCTGTATAAAATTTGAACTCAAATTATATATATGAACATTTATAAAAAAACCGTATATATAATATAACAATTAATAAGTAGATTTATTCTTTTTTTATTAATTAAAATTTTTAAATTAAAATAAATAATATAACATATAAAGGGGCTGTGGAATTTTTTTTTTTTTTTTTCATCTGCTTTTTTATGCATGAGTAACCAAGTAAAGAAATTCACCTTGAGTTGCTGTGTAATTTCCTGTTCTTCTCCACCCCCATTTGTCCTTAGATGAGCGGTGTACTAGGGTGAGGCTGAAGAGAGTTGTAAGCAATAAGTTTTGTTGGGCGAGAAGAGGTTCTGGGACCTCCGGAAAAGTCCATCCTGCCCAATTCCCTTTGTTATCCCAAGAGCACATGTCTGCAAGCCGAAGGAGACCTTTGTTCACTAACCAAATCTTAATCTCGTTTAAGGAATTTAAGGAGGCCAAAGGGGCATTCCCTTGAATAGTATCCTCTCACAGTAAGGTTCTCAAGCCATTGCCCGAGATTCTGTATAAATGCTACTGTAAGTGATCAATGCCTCTTTTGCTTAAGTTCCAAATTTATGTTCCTGAAGGAGTAGATGTTGTTGTGAGGTTTCTCAAGGAACCTCCCTTTAGGTATTTCATCCAAAGAAGCTTGCTGATAGGATGCTTTTTGTAGAGTTGAGGCTTCTGTGATCCATATCAAGTTTATGAGAGAATTTTCGGCGAAAATCACATAAGAAACCATTTGTCAACGTGTTTCGAACCAACTAGTGTGGTTCATCGTCTGATGAACCACACTAGTTGGTTCGAAACGCGTCGACAAATGGTTTCTTATGTGATTTTCGCCAAAAAATCTCTCATAAACAGGATGCTTTTTGTCTGCATACAACTGCCAAATGATTTTTCTACCTAAAGACAAATTTTACAGGCCTGGATCCCGAATCTGTAACCCACCT
Source organism: Pinus taeda (assembly GCA_000404065.3). Taxonomy (NCBI): domain Eukaryota; kingdom Viridiplantae; phylum Streptophyta; class Pinopsida; order Pinales; family Pinaceae; genus Pinus; species Pinus taeda. The sequence continues at coordinate 69,888 of APFE030592714.1, read as the reverse complement.
TCCTGAAATGGTCTTTTAAGGATATCTCATCTTACCAGATGTAATTTGCTTTGATTTCCCTTACCCTCATTCCATAGAAAGTCCCGGAGGAGCTTGGAGATCTGTTTCGTGATAGACTTTGGCGCTAGTAAGAGGGAAGACTAGAAGATGGGAAGGGCGGAGAGGAATTCCTTTATCAAAACTAGCTTCCCAACCTTTGTTAGGTAATGGCCTTCCCAAGATACTATTTTTTCTTTTATCTTGCTTATTACTTCAAGCTAGAGGGAAGGAGGGCTTGGTCCCAAGGTTAAGGGAAGGCCTAGATATTTGATCTTTTCCCATTTGTCATACGTAGAGAATCCGAAGGAGCAAGTTATTCAAAGGATAAACCGATGATCTACATTCCAACCGTAGACAACACTTTTTCTTTTGTTGATCAAGGCTCCTGAAATTAAGGAAAAATTTTGAAGAATTTCATTGAAAGCCCTTGCTATCTTAATCGAGGCCCCTCCCAGGAGGAGAGAGTCATCCGCAAAGAGGGCATGATTTAAGGATCCACACCTCTTGCTGCCTTAATGCCTGGGATAGAGCCTACTTCCTTTTCAACTGTTAGCTTTCTGCTTAGGGATTCCTCCAATAGGATATAAAGAAAGGGTGACAGAGGGCACCCTTGCCGGAGCCCTCTTGTAGCTTGGAAAAAATCAGCAGGTCTGCCATTGACCAGGGGTGCTATCCAAGGCCTATATGTGCAATCTTTTATCTAGTTGACAAACTCGACACTAAAACCAAAAGAGAGAAGGATTTTGTAGAGGAATGAGAGTTTAACCCAATCGAAAGCATTTGACATATCTAGCTTGATGAGCATGTCTTTTTCCTTCCGAATGTGACTAGAGTAGAGGGATTCTTGCACTTGGATCACATTATCTGTGAGGTGCCTTCCTTTCACAAACCCGCCCTGGAGAGGGGAAATCAGCTTCCCTAATAAAGGCTTGAGTCTATTGGCTAAGAGTTTGGTGAGAATCTTGTATGAGGCATTGTAGGGCGAGATAGGCTAGTGCTTGTCGAAAGTCTCTGGGTTAACTTCTTTCGGGATTAAAGCGAGGAAGGTGGAGTTGGTACACCCTCCCACTTTGGCTTGAAGGGAGCCTACATAAAATTTGGGCCAAGAGGCAAAAAAGAGGAGGATATTTGATGGCCAACTAATTCTGATGAAAAGCGGGCCAAGGGCCACAAACCAAATCGATTTCGCAAATGGACACCAGAGGAATAGATGGGGGATGCTTTCCTCCGAGTTCTCACAAAGGGGGAAATGAGAGGGGCCAATAAAACCCCTTTTCTGGATATTCTCAACAGTGAAAATTCTTTTATGGGGGAGTAGCCAACAAAAGAAGTTTACTTTGGGAATTTCATTTGTCTTCCATATTTTGCTTCAAATTGAGGACTTTGAGGGAATTTGGTCATTGAAAATAAAATGAGAGTAGCCTTCCCTAATTATGTATGAGGATCTATTCCACCCCCAGTTATCCTCCAATTGTTATGCACGAGGGGCATATCCAATCAGTTTCTCAATCAGAGTATCCTGAATAGGGATCAAACGAGTCAGGATATTATTTAATTTCCAACCATCCCAAAGGCCTCGCCTGTCCTAATTAGATATTTGGTCTAAGTTGACGACCTTGACCTGCAGAAAATAATCCCTGAGATGGGAGATGGAGCGATCCAAACCCAAGGGAGGGTGTCATAGGATCGAGTCCAACTAGATGTTGATCGAACAACCCTGCCCTAGAATTTTGCAGATACTACTCAAAAGTAAAGCTGAAGATGATTGGAGAAGTTCCCATAAAGGAGAAAATTGTTTTGTTGTAGTGTTCTCTTCCTTGTTATCGGAACTTGTAGTGTTCTCTTCCTTGTTATTGTTCCGATGGAAGTATTTTTCTCTCATTAACTATGCCCACCAATGGTCAGGTCTTGTTTTCATTAGCCAAAATAGCTTGGCCCCCATAACCAAATTGGTTAGAGAGGGATTGCAGATACGAAGCAATCATGATGTTTAGGCGCTTTGACAATCCTCCAGTTTACCATATGGAATTTTGTATTATCCTGCTTCCCTCCCTCCCATACAAATTTGCTGATATAGATGCCAAGATGGTGCAAAACATACTTAGGTTCCTGAAGAGCTTAGAATTGGTACAAAGGAATGGTTGATAGCACTGATTTCACTAAGATAGTCTTGCCCACATTATTTAACCAGATACCTCCCCAATTCACAATTCTTTTTGTTTGTTTGTTTGTTTGTCAAGGACTCGCTGCCAAGCATAGGGAGCCACTTTCCTTAGGAAGATTGGAATTCCTAGGTAATTGAAGTCCTTCCAATCCCGATCAGTCCTGAATCCCAAAATTTCTTCGATTCTTTTAGCTTCCGAGGAGAGATGTTCCAAGTGTAAATGTGAATTTTGTTGTCATTTATCGCTGCTCCACAAGCACTAAGAAACTAATCCAAATTTACTTTAAATCATTCGGAAATCACCACAGAGGCTCCACCTAATAGTATAGTGTCATTCACAAGCTTGTCATGGTTGATACTTCAAATCCCCTCTTTGAATATGATGCCTGGAAGTTTACAATTTTCACGTTCATGTTCTAGTCTTCTACTTAGCAAATCTGCCATGAAGATGTAGAGAAATGGGGAGAGGGGGCAACCTTGTCTTAGCCCCCTATATTATTTGAAAAAACCCGCCACTCGACCATTAACTGGCAATGCAATCCAAGGAGAAGAGATGAAAAGAGTAATCCACTTTGTAAATGTTGCATCGAACCCCATTTTCCTTGGAACCTTCAACACGAAGTTATTACTGAGCCTATCAAAGGCATTTTCCATATCCAGTTTAATTACAATGCCTTCATCCCCTCTTTTCCAACTTAATTCTATATATTCCTGAAGTAGAATTATGTTGTCAAAAATATGCCTACGCGACACAAATCCCCCTTGGTTGACCAAGATCAAATGAGGCAGGAATTTTTGAGCCTAGAGGTAAGCAACTTCATAATGACCTTGAAGGAGACATTGCAGAGAGAAATAGGGCAGAATCTTGAAAAGGAGGAGGGGTTAGACTCTTTTGGGATTAGGGCTAAGAAGGAGGTTTTGATTCCACCCCTCATTATGAATCTATTGAAATAATATCTAATCATATGACACAAGTCTTTATTTATCAAATCCCGGAAGTGTTGATAGAAGCTAGCTAAGAAACCATCTAAACTAGGGGATTTGTCAGGATGAAAGGAGAACACGACCAATCTAATTGCTTCAGCTATCAGGGGGGTGGTCAAGGCATTTTTCATTTATGCAAAAACCAGGGTGGGTACTTTCTCCAAGAGGAAAGAATCACTTTCTTAATCAATGTGAACGTCTTCTTGATAAAGATTCCGGAAATGTTCCACAACAAATTTCTTAATGTCCTTGAAATCTGTGATTGTTTTCCTCCCATGCTAGATCTGGGATATGTTGTTTTTTCTTTCCCTAGAATTTGCATGTTTATGGAAAAATTTTGTGTTCCTATCCCCAGCAAAAAGCCAAGTGTTTCTATATTTTATCCTCCAATATTCTTCTCCTCGTCTAAGAAGGGCATGCTGGGACTTGAATGTTTCTACTTCTTTATGAAATTCAATCTGAGTGACCAGGGCAACCTCAATTTTCCCCTGAATGGATGCTATATTTTTTTTCATATCCTTTATTGCATATTTCCCTCAATTTTATTCTCCTTGAGCCAACTTCTAATATCACCTTTTAGTCGTTTGATTTTGGATTCCCAGATAGAGATTAGGTTGCCCTCTACCCAAACTGACCAAGAAAGAGAGACCATCTTAGAGAACCCCATGGAGTCCAACCAGAGGGGGGAGAACCGAAAAGGGATAGACCCAAGATTATGGGAGGGCGAGAGGAGGAGGCGAATAAGGTGATGGTCCAAGCCACACCAAGGGAGGATAAAGGATTTCAGACACAGATTCAAAGTAAGGATATTATCAGAAGCAAGGAAATAGTCAAGCCTAACATCTATATGGCCCAGACCAGAGTGCTTATTATTATTCCATGTATAGAGGAATTTGGACAGTTTAACATTGAAAAGATTGAGATTGAGCATTAAATCCTTCATGTTTTCTTGTGAGGCATCCCAAACTATGGATCCTCCTTGTTTCTCATTTTGGCCCATAGAAGTATTAAAGTCACCTCCCAGGATACAATTACGACTATAATCAGAGTTTTGCAACTTTGTTAAGGACTTCCAACAATCTGGTTTTTCTCAAAAGTGAATAAGCATATATACATTGACTATAGTATAGTTATGTTTAAACTCTAAAATTTTAAAGGTAGTTGCAATCTAGTGGGTTGTTTTTATAGAGATTACCAGATGCATTTGTGCAGGATTCCACATTATGCAGTGGCCTCCCATAGCGCCTCTCGAGCTTTCCGCTATGATACTATTTTTCCCCCAAATTTTGGAGTGGATGGAGGAGATTTATGCTTCACTTAACTTCGTCTCCTAGAGGAGGGTGACTATTGGTCCTTCCTTTTGGATAAGTGATTTCGCTTCCATTATTCTTTTTCCAGAACCCATACCTCTACAATTCTAGGAGATGATATTCATTATTTGCTCTTTGAAGGGGGTGTCCCTTTCGCTGGGCCTACTATGCTTTCTATTTTTTCCAACCTTATCTCTTTATTTGATTTTCATCTTGATCTTCTTACCTTTCTATCCCTATCTCTAACGCTTGTGCCTTCTGATTTCTTGTCGACTAAGCTCGCTCATATTGCTAGTCCCATTAGTTCCTTGGAAGATAATAACTCTTCTTTGTCTTCCTCTTCCTCCGTGGTATCTTCTGAGTTGTTGGATGTTGCTTGGCTTGGGGGGATTTATTTCGGCTTTTTCAGGGTCAAAGATAGATTATTAGCCTCGAGAACACCAATGCCAACATCTCTTGGGGAAAGAGAAGGACCGCCATCATCCTGGGCAGATGCTAGGGCCACAAAATATTTGGCATCCTCACCAACTCCTCCCTCCAGATCGGAGTCCCCTAGGAGAGGGATAGGCATGCTTTGGCTCGAGCCCACATTTTGGGGGGAAGCCTTAGAATTTGTAGTGGATACATTGTGTTGCTTTGAGTTTCCCTTTTTCCTTTTAACTTGCTGCCATTTCTCATTCACTTCTCCTTGTTGATTCTCTGTTGTGTCTTGGTGCTTTGGGAAAATTTTGGAAAATTCCCATATTCATGGAAAAGTTTGCATTTAAAGGGAAGTTGGTCATAGTCCACTTCCTGGACATGTGCACATCTATCCATACAGATATTAACTGCTACAGGGAGCCCTTTTTCTAGGTTGTATTCCACACAAATCCTTGCATAAGAAAAGAGACCATCCTTAGGCTCCGCACAGTTGATATACTTCCCCAGAGAGTTCCCGATTAGATGAAAGGTTGCATCCTTCCAGCAATGAATGGGGAGATATGGGAGGTTCACCCAGACATGTATGAAAGAAGTAACATCACTGTCTGGGTTGAATGATCCAAAATGGATTTTGGATATACTTCTAAGTCTAAGTGTTCGTCACAGACGAAAATGAAAGTCCCAGGGTTTCTCCTGGAAATAGTCCCATTGCATAGATCTGTTCATTCTGAATCTGACACAATTTGAACGGACAAAAACGAACTCCGGATGAAGGAGTTATTGTAAAATGAAAATTGCCCAATGTCCTTAGAAAAGGAGGCAATTTCATTAAATTTTGAACTATATTGAAAATTTTGATTTTTAGTATAGGCTCACAGGCCATCCACAGCCGACACATGGCAGGCCGAGATTGGCCACGTGGCCCTGTTTGATTGGTCAAAGAGGAAATATCACATCGAAAATGTGCCAAAGGGAAGGACTTAACCATAGGCTTTAAAGCATTGCGATATGCGATTACCGCTTTACCACATCGCAAAAAGCCGAAGGGAGGACTTAACAAAAGGTCGAGGCCAATGCGACATGCAATCATCGGCTGATCAACGTTGGTGTATGCCATAAGGGAAGAACTCTGGGCCGTAGCACCGCGATATTGCAATAAAGTGATGGGTCGATGTGCGATTGCGCATGGACTGTTGCATCAAGTGCACAGATCAACGGTCAGGATTTGATCGAGGTGTCCGACGATTGGCGATCGGAGAACCCCCGATACGGAAAGCCATATGCACAAGCAACTCACGACCTGCTGATAAAGCGACTTGCCAATGCTACGATGAGCGATAATGCGATCGCATCTAGATCGTTGTATCATGAATCTGATTGGACGGTGGAGATTTAACGAGGAATATCACATCACTATTTGTGTTAAGACCATGGACCAGGGTTCTTGCCTGTTACGATTGTGATATGCAATCAAAGGCAGACCCGATAAGTTTATAGATGCAAATGTATGTATTTTGAAGTCTGTCTGAATGGCTCACTATGTGTTTTTCGTGCGTTTGCCTATTTATTGCCGTTATATGGCTATTTTTGGATTTTATGTAGAGGGAGGCCAAACGAATGGGTTTCTTGTGCCTGCCAGTTTATTTTCATTTGTGAACTGATTCTTGACATGAAACAGCTGATTCCACGCTTCAGAGGAACTGTAACTTTTGTGTATTACATACACAGAGAACAGAATTGACAAGGGGATTTTTTTTTTCTTTCACTTGGAGGTCGAGCGAAACACAAATGAGCGCAGAGATCAAAAACACAGAAAGAATAGAGAGCAGTGGATTCTCAAAGGCCGAGACAAAGGAAGGCACAAAGGAACTCAAAAAGCTCAGAGAGGCTTGGATGCAGAGAATTTTCCAGGAGGGTAGTCCACAACGTGAAGTGAATGCATGGGCAGAGTTGGAGTGCTAAGGAACCCATTGGGAAGCTTTGTGTGCCAGAGCCTTTGATAGGAGATAGCCACAAGAGGTTGGAAAGGCAGAGTCAGAGTGCTTAATAGAGTGAAGCCACCAGAGGTTGGAGGCAGTGCATAAATGCTTTAGTGAAGTATCAAACAACAAAGAGACCGAATGATCGAGCTGTTGCTAGTGTTGTTTGAGTTGAAGACAAAAGAAGGAGTCGAGAGACAATAAACAATTCTAAAGGAGTCAAAGAAACCAGAAGCTCAAAGCATTGACTGAAAGAATTAGTCTAGAGAAGCCTAGATCTGTTTGCAGCTAAAGGACAGCTAGGGGTAAGATGGTATTCTGAGCCCATTGGTTCATTTGTAAACCATATGGGGTTGATTCAAGGACTTGTAAAATAATTCAGCCATAATCCCAAAGAGCCTAATCGAGTTGATTAGAGCTCAAGGAGACGTAGCCCAAGAGTTTTGGGTGATCTCCATATGGATTAAAGCCAATATGGCTCATCTGTTCATGGCTTAAAGCCAATATGGCTCATGACTGTTTACTTTCGCCCCTTCGGGTCACCTACTGCTGTTCGCTTGGAGTTCCCTACCTCTGCATCATCGCCACCGTGTAACGTCTTGCAGGGAAGTGGCCACTTGTCCTCTCACAAATTGTGCCAGCTCTTCTTCAAACGGTTCAGTGTTTCAGTTACACTGTGTAATGATTCATCCGCCAACTTAGTGGTCAAATCGGACTTCAGACTTTTATACGCCGCAAATTAATTCTCCCTCCAGATCCGGTCATTCATCGAGCGCAATCTCCACCATCATATCTGGAGCCCCCAGATCCTACGGTGTTCGCTCTTATTGCGTAGTTGACTTGCTTGACCGTTAGCTCATGATGAGAGGTAGTTTTCTCTCTCAACCGCTGGACAAGCATCATGTAATGTGTGGAGTCACTCATTCTCCTGCCAAATCTGGTTACTGCCCAATATGCTTCTGATATTCCGCAAGTTTTGGAGCGCGGGGATCGCCTTTTGCTTTATCACTTTCCCTACGGTTTCGTGGCTTCCCATGCGACCGAGTGCTCGGGGTTTTTCCTTCTCGAGGATTTTTCCCAACGATGTGCGATTCGCTAATCGCGCATCAAAAACGACCTCCGTTTTCCAATCCAAACTTTCTAATTGCTAGTTTGCATCCTGCGTGGTCTCCATGGGCCTCAGTCGACACGCTTTGACCAAGGTCCTCGTCATTCCTTGCTGGATACAAATTGCCACTATCTAGAGGTCTTCCTGATAGCTCTTTGTTCACAAGTTTTTTGAAGTCTGTCCTGATTTGATACAGTCATAGCACTTTGATAATTTTCATGGATCCAATTCGGATCAGATGATCTCTTCAAGGACATTTTTGGATGAATGGTGTCATGAAACTCTTGGGAAGTAGGCATGATGTAGGTTAACTTCATTAGGGAATGAAAGCAACTGAATTAGGGGTTGATAGACCCTAATAATATAGATCTGGAAGTTGGGGTTGATATGCCCAAATTTACTTGTAACAGATGCCCCCTAAAGCATGATGTCAAAAATAACCATGTCGAGTGAGATGCTTTACCATTTGGAGAGAAGTTTTCAAAGCGGAAGGTGACATGCATCAGTTACAATACAAATATCATGATACTTTGATTTTTTTTCTCATAATTCAGCTGAGGGAAGGCATACCCATGCTCATCTTATAAACTTTCATTTCATGTACAAATATAGTCGTCTACAAATGTAGACCCATGAATGGATGACCTTGAATGTAGGGCCATTATACATTTGATATAGTACCCCTGAATAAATCGTAGCCCAGATGGATGAAACTAGATCTGGGGTCTTCAATCTCGTCCAATCTTCACTGAAGTACAAGTCTAACCATGTGAATAGATGATCTGAAGTCAAACATGGAGAGACATTGTTTGATTACCAGCCAATGATGTAAGCCGTTAACAAACGCGAGAGGAACCATTGATAATGATAATGACCCTCAAGGTACGACATTACATTTTGCATGGTGTGAATAAAGGATTTGATGTTAAACACCAAACGAAGTATTTCGGTTGAAGGCCATTGATTCAACCTATCGCTGGAAGTGAGAAACCTGCCATTGATGTATGCAAGCTTCAAGGTACTGAAAGAGTGTTTCTAAGTCAACTTCTTGGATAATGTGCTAATGTTGACAAGAAGTGACCTGTCGCAGGAGGGCCTTGATGTATCCCAGATCAACGACACGAAATGAGGTAAATGATTTTTGAGATGGAATATTGACTGACGATACAAGGTTCAGGAATGACGGGCATGAAAATAAAGGTTTATGGTATTGTAAAGGATGAGGTTTTGAATTGAATGACCTCTCTTGAACATATCGGCGACACTGAAGTGAATTAGTAGCATTGACCCAAAACAAAGCAATGGATGGTATGATAGACCAACAATATGATAACCATTAAGCTGAATGACCCAACCCACATAGTCACGGTGATGAGGTGAAAGTGTCATGTTCAAGAGCGACCTGCTACCATAAAGTGTTCCCAGCTTTTTCCCATTTTCCCCAGTCATTTCTGACCAGTACCTCTTTATTTTTAATCAAGCTTGAGGAGGATAATATATGTTTGCTGTATAATTTCACCCTTCGGATGAATCCATCGCTATTTGAAGTTTTAACGAGTCTAGTGAAGGTGAAACTCTGTTCTTGTCTAGATGGACAAGTTTGTCGCTATTTGATGCTTTTAACGAGTTTAATGATAAAGATAACTCGGTCATTTTCACATTTAGAGAGTTTGAAAAGGGACGAAAAGGAAACTCCACAAGTTCTTTTTCGTACATTTGTCTCTCAAGCCCGAAAAAGCATAAAATAATATAAGAGAGAACCTATTGATCATGTTTGACCAACGAGTGCCTTTTTCGTAGTTAATCTATCTCAGCCTGAAGAAGGGATAAAACTATACTGAGTAGATATCGATTCTAATCCGTTAATGAGCTAGAAACGATAAGTGCTCGATAATATTTTCATGTTTAGATAGTCTAAAAAGAGCTTAAAGAGGACTCCACTTTGAGGAACGAGTGGTGTCTAGGGTAGCAACTAGTTTCGGTGATGTTGGAACTTCTCAAAACATGTTGATTTATGTGAAGAGGCTGGCTAATAAGACCATTCATTGCAACTGTTCCTCAAAAAAGGTAAAACAACCAAGTGAAAGCATATGATCTGCCAAAGGGATGGTGGCGATGAGATGAAACAACCAAGGCTCATCTGACGAAAGAGGCTGATAGAATGGCAATCACAAGGGTTAAAAATGCAAATGGGTTCATTTTTACACAAGCTTGAGCCATAGCGAACTATGCTTGGATTCAGTTTCATGTTTACACAAGCTTGAAACGGACAAACTATGCTTGGATTCAGTTTCATTTTTATGCAAGCTTAAAACGAAAAAACTATGCTTGAGATTTGTTTACATGCCCCCAACATGATGAAAGGGAGAGTCTCTAGTAACCAGATGGAAGTCAGTATGGTGAAGCAGGACGGTTATCCAACATCTCTTTGGCTTCGTCCAGATAGACAAAGGTGAATGGGGTGATTCCCTTCACATAACCTACAGGGAAACTTAACTTTACCACTAGGTGCATGCCCCCCAAGCTTCATTACATTCACCTAAGTAGACTGCTCATGGCTATCAGGTGGATGGAATGAAGGTTCATTTACGAGATCAAGTGAAAGACGCGACTAGTATTTCATGAGATCTAATCAAAGACTCGACTTGGAACTTTTCTCCAGGGGATCTTGTTTCATTTTTTAATGAGCTTGACACAAGACAAGGAACTCTGCTCAGATTCCTTGTTTCATTTTTTAACGAGGTTGACACAAGACAACGAACTATCCTCGGGCTCCTTTGTTTCATTTTTTAACGAGGTTGACACAAGACAAGGAACTATCCTTGAAGTCCCTTGTTTCATTTTTTAACGAGGTTGAGACAAGACAAGGGAATTTCCTCATAGACTCTTGTTTTATTTTTTAACGAGGTTGACACAAGACAACAAACTATCCTCAGAGTCCCTTATTTCATTTTTTAACGAGGTTGACATAAGACAAGGAACTTTCCTTGGACCCTTGATTTCATTTTTTAACGAGGTTGACACAAGACAACGAACTATCGTCGGACTCCTTGCTTCATTTTCTAACGAGGTTGACACAAGACAACGAACTATCCTCGGATACCTTGATCACAATTCATAAGTGGTCATGAAGGAGAGATTTGGTTCTAATGCCCCTAGTACATGATGTACAACATCACTGAATTGATCGTCAGGTGATGTAGGTATGGAACAGGTTGCCACGTAATTAACCCGTGGCAGGGATGATACCATTGGTATAAATGGACCATTTAGGGAAGATGGTTGACTAGGAGCCATATTTGGACCGGGAAATGAAAGCTGGTCAATGGTGACAATCCTGCCTTCATGCAGGAAACAAATCATTCGGAAGACTGTTGAAACAATAGCTTCCATGCCATAAAAATAGTCACACCCAAGTAATAAGTTATAATCTAAAGGGCCTGGGACTACCATCACGTTCAGATAAACAATTTTTCCTCCCAAAGTAATGGGTAACCGAGGGAGGATCCCTAATGGTTGACTGGTTCCTCTGTTAAAACCGAACAGATTCTGTGTAATAGGCACAAGCAGTGGCGAACCAAGCGCTTGCCAAGCAGTTGAGGAAAGGATACTCACTGATGCACATTCATCTATAATAGTGCCCAATACAATCATATTACAAACTTGTACTATGATTTGGAAAGGCACATAAGAAGGAAGGCAAAATCTTGCTAGTCGATTCCAATCAAAGGAAGTGACTAGACTACTTGGAGGGGGTATTGTAGAAACGGGAGGATTAACCCCTTGAGTTACCAGAGTGGGAGGATTTTCCTCCTATCTTGATGGAACATGAGGACTGCCCCTAAGCTCCTTATAATCTAAAGAAACAAAAAGAACTTGAGTTGTATCATTTTCACTCTCTTCGAGAAAGGTTCAATTAGCTGAAGGTGAAATCGAGCCAACGGTTACCTCGACCTGTTGATTTGGGTTGGGTATAAACTCAGAGGATTCACATTCAGAGAGAGTGGGTTTGACCGACAGTTGATTTGAGTCAGTCAATTCATCAACTAGTGGAGAATTAAGGGATAGTTTCCTGTAACCAGATGGAAGTCGCTGCAGTGAAGTAGGACGGTTATCCAACACTTTCTTGGCTTCATCCAGATAAGGACAAAGGTGAATGGGATGATTCCCTTCACATAACCTACATGGAAACATGACTTTTCCCTTATGTCCATGAACTTTACTATCACTAGTTGATGGTATGTCACCAACATGACCTCCAGAGGTTGATGACACGGGATGATGTGAATGGGAAAACCATTCTTCTAAGATCTGAGGAATATCAAGGCAATTTTGAAGAAGATGGTCTTCCGCACAAAGTTTGCATGGATATTGAACTTTGTGAGACTTAACGGATGGTTTCTCATCAGATGTTGCATTCAAAGTAATGGTTGCTTGGTTTTCCCTTTGCTAAACTTGCTTCTTCTTCTTCTTCTTCTTCCCTTTCTTCTTCTTCTTAGCCACCTAGTTACTAGTACCAATACTTTCACCAGGTGAAAAGGAAGAAGGAGGGGGGGGGGGGGGGGGGGGGGAAGAAGCAACCGAGGAAGAAGGCAAAGGGTCAACCTTAGGATCAACTGGAGGTTGATTTTGTCCAGTTGGAGGTGTACTCAATTGCGGAGAAATCATGACATTTTGAACCAAGGAGGTTGAAAATAACCATACTGGCAAGCCATTGGTAAATCCCAGAAGGGACAATGTAGCCATATATGGAGCACCAATATTTCCAAATGGAGGAAAAGGACTAGGATTCCCATCAAGAGGAATTCCTTGATTGATGGACTCTGAATTTGGCGCCATATGTTTCAAATAAGATCAACTAAGAAGAGAACGTGGAGGATGTTATCCGCGGTCAATTAACTTTTACGACACTAGAACTTAACTTTGCTTTTTCATTTTTAAGAGTTGAGAAAAAGCAAAAGATGACTCTAGTCACTTTCGTTGTTTAATGAGCTTGAAAGGACAAGCGCTCAGATGAACCTTTTCTTTTAAGGAGTTGAAAAGGAGCAAAAGTAACCGCTCTGGAGATACTAAGCAAGAGGGTTTACCAAACTAATCACAAAACTGCAATATACACCTTGGTAGTAAATTAAAGAGAAATTACGAAGGATTTATCGTACGGCAGTAAGTCTTCCCGAATGCTGTGTTCGGTGCATTTTGATTGGTGAGGTGGCAGACTCGACTTCCTAGGGATAAAGGATTTAAGCCTATTAGGGTCTCCCACTATATACATGATGGTATAGGGAGCACAAGTCCATACTAGTACTTACTGGTTCAGAGAGGAGGAATCACCCAACCTCGATGAAATGATAGCCACTAGGTTTTAAGACGCTGGAACACTTCTCTAGCCTAGACACCTCTATATGTTTGCGTTAAATTCCAATGCATTATTAGGTTAATTGAGGTTAATTTTAGGTTGATCTTGCTTAAAAATTTCCTTTGGGTTTCACCACGTGATGTTTTCCAAAATTCCTAAGAAAGCAATTAAAATGAGAAGCACTCTTTCCATTTTGACAATGAAAATCCTAGCTACAAGGGATAGAGCATACAAGTACTTTTTGGATCAAACAACAAACAACACAAACTAATTCACTTCCCTAACCATTCCTTTCAAGCACGCACATTCAATCTCCTAAAATGCAATTACATGTATTGCTTTTTCTTTTCAGTTCTTCTTAATGTGAATTATGCACTAAGAAAAACAAATGCACGATGATTCAAAATCTCTTTTCACATAAATGTCGATTTATGACAATTTCTCTTAAAGATAAAGGAAGACTAAACGACACTTTCAACTTAAGGAAACGAAAATTTTTGACACTTTAATGAAAATATGAATCAGATGCACAAAATAGACCAATCAATTATTTAGTAAATGAAGATTTTACGACACTTCAAAACAATCGACTGGAACTACTTTCGACTAAGGAATGCAAATGATAAAACAAATACATAAACAAACATTTAACAATCCAGTCTAAAATGGGTCGAAACAAGGAAAGAATATTGTTTTTAGAGACAAGACCTCATCTAAATTCAACAAGCAATTCAAACAACTGAAAATTGACTTAAGGTTTCAGCTCCTAGATGGGAAAACTAATCCTAAAGGAATCATCGTTGGCTAGAATGAGGGATAATGTGATGCATAGCTCTGTCTCTATGTAGAGGGTCAATGCATAACACCCTATCAGTTACAGAGTTGCGATGATTATAGAATGACAATTTTATGCTCAAAATTGACTCAAATTTCATTAAATTGAACTTGAATTCGATGAGAAAAAGAGGGTAAAGTATGTCAAAGTGTTCTAAGAAATTGATTAGCTACTATACGGAATAAAATTGATCCCGAACGGAGTCGCCATTTTGTTACGAGCAAATTTAGTGTCTTTTCGAACGACTAACCCCTAGACCTAGTAGCAAGTCTAGGACAACAATTAAAGTAGTTCCATTGCTTTTCCTATAGCTAACAGATAAAAGAAAGAGGAGCAAAAGTACCAACCTGTATCTCTCACTCGATCCCTCTTCCCTTTGACTACTTTCGCCACTCCCTTCCATACTTAACTCGCTTGAAAGCTACCTGCACACAAGCCGAGACAGAAAACCATCAAAGCATACATATCGATTTGTTAACTAAACACATTATAGAATAAAAAATACAATGTACATTTCATAACACATGAATGGGAAAAAACATAGAACTCTTTATTCATAGAAAGGAAGATTACAACCCATGTAGATGCATGTTCGATTCAGCGTCATCCTCCCAACTTCAAACCCTTCTCTCCTCATGGAAACAACAATTTGACATGATAAGATTACTCTCCTTCAAGTCTCACTCAAGCAACATTTCCTTAACTTACAAAGTTCCAACCTCCCCTCGTCTTTGAAGGCTTACTCCATTTATAGCTGAAAAGAAGAGGTTAAGCCATTAATGGCCCTCATGAATGCTTTACCATTTTTGGGAGTTGGTTCCATGGAGGAGGGGATAATGGATAAAGGTTCATTCATCTCCCTCCTCATCCAAAAGCGAGCCCTATCCATCTAGAAGTTTCTAGAAGCATCCATTGGATGAGGAATCCAATGGATTGAATTTAAAAACTCGTTGGATCTCATTCATCACAGGTGAAAAAAAGGCAAGGTGCTATGCATCGCACCCAGACAGTGTAGTGCCTGCCATTCACTGAAGCCAGATAGAAGGCCACCTACGATGATCTCTTTAGGGACATTTTTGGATGAATGGTGTGATGAAACTCTTGGGAAGCAGTCATGATATAGGTTAACTTCATTAGGGAATGAAAACAACTGAATTAGGGGTTGATAGACCCTAATAATACAGATCTGGAAGTTGGGGTTGATGTGCCCAAATTTTCCTGTAACAGGAACTTACCAGGAAAGATTTTACATAGCAAGTCCAACAGTAATTTGGGACGCTAGAGGTGAATGGTAATACCAACCTTTTGAAAACATGAATTCTTCTTCTTCTTAAAAAAAAAAAAGTAAAGAAAAAAGAAACATTTTCCTGTAATTATGAAAATCAGTTCGGTGACATGATAACAGAAGGATCAACCTGAAAACCATCTTGTTGGCAGGAAGATTAAAATTTTCTAATAAAAAGAAAATGTTGCTTGATCTTTAGATATGCTAGCGACCACCAAGTAAGAGCAGGTTCAACAGAACCAACCTTTATACAATTGGGGTAATTAGAATGAATATTTTTATTCAAGTAATGCTTAATTTTCGTTGTAGTTATTTTTTCTTGCACCAGTGCAGGTAGACCTTCCAGAAAATTTTCTGTCTTTCTTCATATTCCACTTTCGTAATATTCCCTCAGTTTTGTTCTTCAATCCCAAAATGATTAACCTTCCCATATTCTTCTGAATTTACCCTGTTCGTTTCAAAAAAAGCCCACTTTACCCTTGAATTTTTTTCCCTATCCCACTTTGTTTATCCCCTCTTGTGGTACTATTCCTGGAATGCCTGCAAGAATATTCCTTCCCATTCTAAAATTTCCATTTTCCCACTTCTTTCTTCCCTCATGATTTCATTGCAGGATCTCACGCACAAAGAGCAAAAGGATATGCTTTGAAGCATGAAGAAAGGGTGAAGCAAATTTCTAATATAAGTTGAGGAAGCCATGTTGGAAATCCAACCTATATTTTATTTTAATTATCTACTCTTTTTTAGATATTATGCTTGCACTAGTGCAAGCATGTTGTCCTATATGATAATGCAAGCAGAATGGTACCAGCAGAATAACATAATTTAAGCGGTGCACGCAGACCAGTGCAAGCAGACCAGTGCAAGCATGCACCTTGTCAGAAACATAGTACAATTTGTTCTTTTCATAGTATACATCATAGGAAAGTGGTCATCATGAAAATTTATAAGAAGTCCTTTCACTTAGTCAATGAATACTTGTGCTATCATATTAACTAGGAGAAAATTATTTAAAGTACAAGGTGTTTTAAGTAAGAATCATGATCATTTTTTAATGAATGTTAAGTTCTTTTTTTTGAATTATGAAGGAATTCGAAAGTGTTTAAACATTGCTTGGACATAATTGCCCCTTTCCGCCATAATCCTAGATGTCCTTCGCTTATAATGATTACCTCACCTAGCTGTTAAAACGCCGCCACAAGTACCAATACGACCTGATTTCAAAGATGTCGCACAACCACGACAAATTCAGTGGAATGAATGGGTGATAAGATGGAAAGGATGGTGGACAATTGGATCCCTATCTATAAGAACCGATTTTCCGGTGTTGCATGTAAATTCTCGACTGTTCATAGCCGTTAAGCAGCGATGCCGCTTGTTCGAAGCAAACCCTCTTCTCTTAGTAGGGTAGAACAAACTGCAGAGTATTGCAATAATCTTGCACTATTGCGAGACTCAGGGTTTCTTCAGTTCTTGCAAAAGTTTCATGGGCACGACAGAGAAGTGGCCTTCCAATTTGCCAAAAGTTTAAAAAATGGCCGAGTAAAAATTGGGCCTCTAAAATTTGAAGTTATAGAAGAGTTTGTAGCAGCAGCGATAGGCTTGGAAAATATTGGTCAGCAGTGGTTTAAAAATCAGAAACTAGAAAGCAAGCGATGGCAGCGTTTTGTCGTCGACAAGAAGATGAACGTAGATTGGAAGGAAGGAGTTCCGCGTAGTGCCCTGCTGGGTTAGTGGTAGGACCTCCTTTTCATCCTGCAAAAATTTGTAACCTGTGAGAGAAGGTACTCTCGCACTTTTGTATATAATTTTAGGATGTTGCAGCATTTCGAAGCTACCCAACACATCCGGTGGAGGATGAATTTCCCTTATTTTTTTCTTAAGAGTTTGGAAAAAATGGCCAAACATGTGTGGGATTGACAGGAAGACCAGGCTGACAAGAAGTTATATCACCATGGCCTGATAAAGATTTTGGTCCAGAAACAACTAGAAGTTAAAGGCATGACCTGGGAGGCGTTATTAAAACAACTACATAAAAAGACAGTTAATAGAAAGGAGATAGAGGACCTCTCCAGAACAAGCAAGAGCCTGAGTAAGAATGAAAAGGGAATTCCTTATTGCACCAGTGAAAGAAGGAAACGATCTGAAAAATCAAAGGAAGAAAGGACCCCATCTCCAAATAAGAAAATAGCTAGTGCACCTGTTGAAGAGAATCCTTCTATGCCACCAGTACAGGCACATACCCCTGAAGACAACCTGTCAGTCCTTGCAGACGCAGCAAAATTTGCAGAGGTAAAAGATGACACTCTGTTGGAAGATTTCATTAAAAGGCCCCGGAAAAGGAATAAAGAATCTGATGCAGGCAAAGAACCACAATCCCCACGGGACGTTGAGCCCCCTCCCGCACCAGTACAAGAAGAAGAAGTAGAAGAAGAAGAAGTAGTAGAAGAAGAAGAAGCAGATGAAGAAGAACCAGAGGAAGAAGAATTTGCTGATGTAACCGTGAGGGATATTGAGGTCCTTGAGGAAGAGACAACCCCTGTCGAGATAGAAAAAGAAAAAGATTTGGTAACTCCTACTGCTCGGGTAGTTGAACTAGAGCTTCAAGTGCAAAACTTAGAAAAACTCATAGCTAAAGTGCAGGAGGATAAAGAACAGAGTAAAGGAGAATTGACTGTAGAGATCCAGAAAAAGAAATGAGAAGTTAGAGTTTGGAAGTACCAAGCTGTACAATGTTTCAAGTGACTTAAAAAGGTGAAAAAGAAACTAAAGAACATCAGAAAGAAGAAGTCTGAAACATTGCAGGCTGGTGTCAATATGCTAGAACAAGATTGAGCTGGAATGCTCAAAGTTTTGAAGGTTTTTTGCAAAGGTAAAGAGTTGTGTGAGGACACACAACAGTTTAGGGATGGGAGGATGTTAGGCCCCCTAATTTTCTCTCTTTTTGCCATTTTCCCCTTCCTATATCATAACCATTTACTGTTGTTTTACCTCTTTTATACACCCTCATCCTGCACCAGTCCAAGAACGGTGACATATTTCGTATAAACTTTATTTTTCATATTTTAAACCCAACTTAGCATTAATTAATTATTTATTACATGATTTCTTACTTTTAATCACTCTTGGTAGCTTATCGATAGCTCCAATATTTATTTCGTAGTTATAGTACTTACCATGATCGTTTGTCCTAGTGCAGGATCAGATCTTGCACCTTTGCCAGCACAACAAATCTTTGTAGTAGATACAAACCTCCTTGATCATTGCCTCGTTTTGAGCAGCTTCAACCATGACAGCAAGATCGATCCAAAGGTAGCCGAGATCGAATCGCCCCGTTTTGAGCAGCTTCAACCATGGCAGCAAGATCGATCCAAAGGTAGCCGAGATCAAAACTGTGAAGAACGAAAGCTGGAGATTGGCTACGACCAGTTTTGTTAATTGTCTAAGTTTAAATGCTGAGAAGATAAATTCTGTGGTTGGTTATGTAATCGGTTGAAAGATCTATTTTGGCCCTTGGCCAAAGATCTATATAATGTAGAGTGTAAATAGGGATAAGGGAGATTTTTTGGATAGAACAGAGACACATCCAGAGAGGTGGTAATAGGTTGTTGTGTTTTGTTATCGCCCAAATCTGGGCTAGACGATGTATTAACATATGTACTTGCCTCAGTGAATTAATAAAAAGGGATCTCTGCCTCATGTTTTATAAATCACATTTCTGTATTTGAGCTCATGAATTGATTGAAGTACTGAGCAACATTTTTATTTAAAGGGGAAATGCGTTGGTTGGCTAGGGCCCAACCAACCTATCATGTTTGCCCCATTTTCTGTTTCCTATAATTTGTGTTTATATTGTCAAAGTGTGATTTAATTTCAAGCACATGCATTCCTATTTGAGTGAAAGCGGATCCGTTGTGTGAAGTAGCTAAATTTCCTTTCCTGCACTTGATTTCAGATTGGTTTTCCCCGCCCGGTCCAAGCAAGAGAAATAAACCTGCACTAGTGTACGTTGGTGTGATATTTCCCTTTCTGCAATTTTGTTTGGTTGGTTTTATCCGCTTGGTCCAAGGAGGAGAAATGAACCTGCACCAGTGCATATTGGTGTGATGCAGCAAGCCTTCCTTGTTTACTTCCCGCAATATTCTTTCTTTCATTAAATGCTTTATGACAGGATAAATGTATATGGATTTTTTCTTTATTCTTGCATTCTGTCAAGATCAGAAACATTCATTTTTATGTGTGTAATTTGATTTAACAATATAATAACACTTGTAATAACTAAGCACTCATTTTAAGAATTAAATGCTAAGTGCAAGAAGCTCTGATCCAGTGCAAGAACTAGTTTCTTGCCACAGGATCTGAGCGCTTTGGACCTGGAAAAGTTCAAGCCCTTGCAGGAAGTAAACAACCTTTAGTAAAGACACCATTTATACCTTCTGCATAAATATGTGTTCCTGCACTAGTGTAAGCAGACTGCGATAATACAGGACAGATTAGTGTAAGAAGGAAATCTCTAAAGGAGTAGGTTTAAGGGCCCATCTGATGAGACTGCTAAGTGTCTCTGCTAAAGAAAAACACACTTAGTAGCTAAACAATAATTAGCTAGAGTGATTTCCCTTTATTCTTAATTCCCTCTTACAAATACATTCTTCCTTGTTCCAGTCTTAGATTGTTTTGATGGTTCAAGTTGCCTTTTTCTCTTTTTAGTTTGATTATGCAATCTTTCCTTTCAAGAAAGTAGGGAATTATATTAGAAAGATTCATACCATCTTTGGCATTGCCTGTGCTTCATCTCTAAGTTTACGGATCCCCCGTGTTGACAAATTAAGTGTTGAGGAGTTTGCTTAAGTGTAATTCTTGCACCCAAAAAACCCTAGAATCCAAAGTTCTGATACCAAATTTTATGCAACCAAGTCACCAAATAGAAGAACATATAGATGAATGCCTTCAAAATCAGCCTCTTTGAGGGGGAACCTCCTTTACATTACACAAGTGAACAATTCTTGGATGATAAAAATGACTAAACCTCCTTTCTATATATAGGAGTCTAAGGGGCCACAATATAATCAAAGCTGACATAACAGTAATAACATAATGGCACAACAATAACAATATTGGGTTTCTATGGGGCACACTAATAACAATATGGGGACAATAGGGACACGATAATAACAATAAGGGCTACAATGAAAATAGTAATGGAGGAATCACTAGTATTATAGGGACCTAACAGAATGACCAAGCAAATCAAATCAAAATTGGATGGAAAAATTTTGGTATTGACTAGGATGTCTTAGGTCTCCATTCTAATTGGAATCACTCAAAAATACCTTGTTAACCCATGCTAAAAAATAGAAAAAAATTACTAGTCTAAAATCTAGAAATTCGAGAACTAGTGAACTAGTAAATCTATCAAATGGCTAACCTAATCAAGTGAAAATGCAATGGGGTAGTTTTTGTTATTAACTAGAATTTTTTTGTGGTCTAATGGGAGTGGAATCAACTCGATTGAAACTGGTTAGCATGCTCTAAAAAATAGTAGAATTTTACTGTTATTTGCAACAAGGGACTTCCATAAATCTAGATTTCAGAATAAATAAACTAATCCAAGTAGCTCAATGATTACTATGACCTTCCAAAGTTGTTCCAATGATGAAATGATTCTTGTGATCCTGCAAAATAACTTCAACCATTTAACTCAATACTACAACAATAAACCATTAATGCTAAATGCAGAAATAGAAAACAAGAACAAGAGATGCATGTGAATAATAAATGAAAAGAAGAAAAGTAAATGATAGAAAAGGGCTTTGAGGCTCCTAGGATGACCAAGCCCAAGGAAACTCATAGCTTATGGAGAGACCAAGATTTATAAGTCGAACATGACACCAAACTTCATTATTTTCATCAATAAAATTACATCCCTGCAAGAAATGATAGTGGAGCTGCAAAAATACAATTTCTCTCCACAAGAAGACTAATAAAAATCAACCCCTAGAGAAAAATTCATCTTGGTACTTATAAAAAATGATTAGGAAAAATTTCCCATGAAAGGAGGAAGATTTCCCCACCAAAATCCCTTGATTAGTGGATCTGGTTCCCATTACTACGAATCTGCATTAAATGGCAAAGAACACATTCCTAGATTTTCTCAATCATTGGAGCTCCATAATCTGTACCATAATTCCATAATATCTTGTTGATTTATTATTTAATATTGATCCTCCTGTAGTAGGGAGCAATTCCCTAAATTATCTCCTCCTCCAAATCTTCATAATCTGCCCAATATTCTCACAATATTCTACAAAAATAAATAATATTTGCACAAATATGCAATTATCCATAAACCTTCCTAATGGACATATTAAAGTTAAAAATACATTATCTAGTGGAAAAAGAGAGGTTTAATGTGTTGAAGGATGGTCATATGGGCCTTAATTTATGTCTAATTTAGAGACACAACTTTTAATTTATGTCTGATTTAGAGGCCTCATTCATGGCCCTGGTGGCCTCTCTCTTGTGCATTCCTCAGTCCTTTCTCTTAAGAATTTTGGTTGTAAGTTTGCAAGGGCAAGCACAAAAATGTAGTTGTTCTTTTCATGATTGCTTAATAGTGTTACACGCAAAAACATAGCTTTTGTCTTTGTAAGTGAACTCCGTTGGCTTGTATATCCATTTCATTCATATCCTCTCCATTGAAACCTTCATTCCATTTTCACTCATTTTTCCAAAACTGTTTGTGCATAGAAAAAATCACAATGTTTCTTGATACCATTAGCCTGCCTTCTTTCCCTTATTCAAGATGGGTTCTTGAATATTTTTCATTTTAGCAAGGTCTTCCACATCCTTTTCCAGCCTTCTGCTACCCTTTTCCACCATTTGGACACCTCTGAAACCTTCAAAACGCCTTTACTTGAGAACTAGGACATCCTGTAGTAATATTCCTATACTAACTACAGGAAACCATGTAGCGGTTCCTGTAGTACTACAGGAAACCCTTTTTAAACCTGTTTTGGGAGGAAATGATAGTTTGATCCTAGAGTAGGTCCTCAACTTTACTTCCATGCATTTCTCCCATTTCCATAACATCTTTTAGGCCTTGGACAAAAGCTAGAAAGACATTAGAAATCTCTTGGAAAACCTCTTTTCATCATTGTAGTTTGAGTTCTATTTTGATGGTGAATGTCTTCTTGCCTTTTGTTGCCTTCTTCTTCTCTTTTGTGGCCTATATGATTTCCTAATGGCTTTGGAGTTCTCTGTTTTGATTAGGTCTCTCTTAGGCATTGCCATTTTTGGTTTTAACACCATTTGTTCCTTTCTTCCTTCTTGTAGCAACATTCTGCCTTCCTGTAGTAGTCATTCCTCCTCTTTCAGGGTCTTCTAACTGTATGGGAGTGATAAGAAATGACGTGGAAGGTTTGGAGGATGATGCTAGGGCTTAGAGGGAGTAGTGTAGGTTTGTGAAAATGGAGAGGATGTGCTCTGTGTTTTTTTTCAAGAATTTTTTAGGGTGAGACAGAGTGTAGGGTTTGTTCTTGAAAAATATTAATTTTTTTTCTTATGGAATAGGATGGATGAATGATGGATAGATAGTGGATATGATGTGGATGGAGGGCTTGGAGTGTTGTGGTGACTTGGCCATTGCAACAATTTCTTCTTTTAACTATTGTCCCCATTCCTCGAAATCATCACCCTTCCTAATTTGGCTTTTCCACATTGCAGGAGTGAAGGAGTGAGCTGCAATTAACTAGTTGAAGGTGGTCGATACCAATGACCCATCCTTAGCTTATAAAACCTCATCTCTCATGCATTGACAACAAATTTCTAACTATTTTATGCTCAAGAGAAGAGGTCAAGAAAATTGCATACATGTACCTACCTGATGGTTGTTGGAGAGGCATGCATGCTGCTACTGAATTGATGATTGATCCATGGACCTCTGGAGGTGATAATTTCCTATGTTTGCTTCTGCACAGGTTTTCATAACTTGGCTATTCTAAACCTTTATCTTCCAGTTACCATGAGCAAGCTATATTAGTCAAATCCGACCTTCTTGGAGTGCTGGTCTTGGCCATGGGCGATGTTCACCTTCCCTATACCTTATTCCACCCTTAGATACCTTTCCCACACTTTATTTCACCTTCTGTACCTTCCTATAGCTTTCAGCCCGTTTCCTGTAGTATTATAAGAAACCCTGTAGTAGTTTGTTTAAACCCATAACTCCCAAATGGTATACTAGATTGACTTGAAATTTTCTAAGCATGTTGCCATCATCCTTATGCACCTCCCCATACAAACAATTTGGGTAATGGATGCATGAATTTCGAGAAAAATTAAAAATGGTTCAAGTTGATGGAGTTCAATTTCTTGGAAACTATGCACTAGAAGTTTTTGAAATTTCTTGGGCATGTTACCATCATCCATATGCATCTCACCATGAAGCAAATTTGGACATGGATGCACGAATATCGAGAACATTAAAAAATGGATATAGGTGATGGAGGTTGATTTCTCAAAAACTATGCTTTGGAATTTGCTGAAATTGCTTGAGTATGTTACTATCATCCATATGCATCTCCACCTTAAACAACTTGGCAAATGGATGCATGGTTTAAAAGATATGACAAAAATAAATTTCTACTCTATGTATTTCTATTTCCTGTAGTCAAACAGAGCCTTCCTATAGAATTTTAGGACAACCAGGAAAATGAATGGGGAAAGCTTGGGAATGATGAGTGGATGGTGGAAATAGATGAGGGTGACAAATTGGCATGGCCTTGGTCCTTTTGGAGTATTTGGGCAAATGAGGAGAAAGTCCAAGTTTGATTTCCTTTGATTTTAATTTTGACCAATTTTTTTCTTTTTGTGGCTAACTTGTTTTTGTTGCTTGTAGCAGTTGGAGAACATCTTCATTCACGCGAGAGAGATACATGGAACAAAGTTTTTTTTTTTAGGTCCACTAGCCGCCTCAATGAAGTTTTCAACTAGTAGGTCTGCCTAGGTGTCTCAAAGGAGGTTTTCACCTAGGATATTTTTTTTTTTCTCTTTTGTTTCCAACCCATTGGCCACCTCATGGATGTTTTCAATCAATGAGCCAATCTCAGGCGCCTCGAAGGAGGTTTTCACCTGATATTTTATTTTTTCTCCTTTTTTTCATTTTTTATTTCTTTTCCTATCCTATTCTACTTGAAAAAACAAAATCATTTTCAAGCGTATGAATACTTCCTATGGAGCCACTTGCATAACTGGATGACAGATAAAATCATGTGTAGGCTCGAAACATATTCTTTGAAATGTACTTGAATTTTAGAGACCAAATGCTTTGACTTTGAAAATATGAAGCATAATTGAAGAAGAGAGTGATGCTTCATCTTGTTGATTTTCTGGAACCAAACCTCATTATAACATTGATTCCCTTGGTTTTCTTGCTTATCTAGATCATTCTTCATGTCTTCTTCTACCATGACCTTCAAATCTTCCTATTTTTGTTGATTGTTCTCTTGAATACATGGGGGATTTGGCGGTAACCATAAGGGAGCTTTCTCAAACTCTGATTTTGATATCTGTTCTTCATCAAGTGCAGCCCATGATTCTTTGGTCTTCTCTTTTGAATCTTCTTTTTTTGCATGTTTTCCTTCAATGACATCAAGACGATTTTATTTATTTATTTATTTAATTTATTTTTATTTTTAATTAATTAATTAATTAATTTTTTCTTTTCTGTAATATTATTCCTGAGTTGAGATGAATGCCATTGGGATCAAGAGGATATATTTGGAAGTGTTGTACCTCAACATTGTAAGTGGGCTGAGCTACTTCACTGTGTGGGTTTGGAAATGGTGGTACAGGTAGTTGAGTGGGAGTGGATATTTGAGATGGTTGTGGTTGGGGTTGTGGTTGTGGTGGAGGTGGATGGTAAGGATAACATGGAGTTGACTATGTAGGATTTTGAGGAAAATATTGAAGATATTGTGGGTGGCTCCCATAAGTTCCTTGCCAATATTGTTGCCAAGATTGGTTTTGGGGTTGAGATGGCCAATGTTGCCAAGGAAAGGGCATGTTCCAATTAATTTGAGGTGGATATGCATAACCTTGAAATTGTGAATTGGGCTCTTGCATCATACTAGGTTGACTAGGTTTCCATGGTCCTCTTGGAGCTACATAACGTATTTGTTTTGGTGATTGACTTGCTCCATTGTCCTATTGGTAACATTCCTTCAACCCTGGTAATGATGGACAATATTTTAACATCATGTGATTCTGCATGGACAACGCAAATATCAACATCTTATTTTTCTTCATCTTGCATTCTTAGCATTTCTACTTGTTTGATTAGATTGCTAAGAATTTATGTTTTAAGGTCTTCAAACAAATTTTCAAGTTTAGCTTGACTTACTGATCATGATGCTGATTTACTTACTCTTGCCCTTCCCCTTGATATGTGTTTGCATGTTTCACACATTTATTCAAATGGCAATTGGTAGGCATCACCTCTACTCATGAGATCAAGGAGATCAATCCATTCATCCCTAATTACTATAAGTAAGAAGGTTTTTAGTGTGTCAGATCCTAAATGATGTAAATTTTCCCTCTTAACATTATACATGAACTTCTATATTAGATCCTCAAAGCTTTCCTTTTCTTTTTGATTCATTCTAAAGAAGGAAAATTTTAAGAATGGAAATTTATCTTAAAGATTAGAAACCTTGACGAATATTACTAACACATAATATGCAAACTATAAGATGCTTAGTGATATCTAATTAAAATATTAAAAATTCTAATGATTTTATATAGTCTCTATAAAATTTTGGTGATCTTTAAGGTAAAATATTTTTTCTTATATAATTTAGGCAAATCATGTTTTAGAAAATTTGGGAATTGACGAATCTTTTTTTTGGGAAAAGCATGGAAAATTAGCCCATCTGCGAATATTAGCCCCTAAAATTTTCCCTCATTCTAAATATCTATTCTTTAAGATCATGATCTTTATATTTTTCTAGAAGTATCTTTGGCATATCATTCCATGATCTTATTGAATTAGTCTCTAAACTCATGAACCATTTAAGAGCTCAATCCTTCAATGTTGTCAGAAACAATCTCAGTTTTTGAGTGTTTAATAAGTAACCATAAGATCTACAAAGGATTTCAAATTCAAAGAGAAAGGTTTCTGAATCCTCTGATCTTAGACCATGAAAGTTTGGAAGAAAATATGGAGGGATGTTCTTCATATTCACACTGATATCAATACCTTGAATAGGAAATCCAAGAGGGTCTTCATCATTCTCATCATCTCCATCCATTTCTTCTACCTTTTTTGTCACCTC
>APFE030592714.1:0-10242 GCA_000404065.3 Pinus taeda | reverse complement strand
TGATGATGGAAAAATGCACTAAACAACTTTGAGAAATAACACAAACAAATTCTATTCAATACAAGCACATTCAGTTCCTTAAATCACAAATCAAACTTCCAAAGAACAAGAAAGATCCCAAAGACACCAATGAGCCGTGTGATCTAGGCTCAAAGTGAGACGAAGTGGAATTCAAGTGAATACAAAACAAGTCACCCAAATAGCGCAACAAAACGATCTACAACCACCAAACAAGTGGAAGGGAGAAATCAAAGAATCGACTAGACCACTAGAAGATCAAAACACTTGAGGAAGGCTTGACACACAAAGCCACTAGATGCCCTAGGGCTAGAAATGTGAAATCGATAGAAAAAAGCAAACACCCAAAGGGTAATGATCAAAGCTAGTCAAATCACACTCCAACACACTCAAGTAGTCTGAAAAAGGTAGGCAGGAAAAAATCCAAGCTCAGAAGGCTCAAAACCAAGCAAACTTCAAAAGTTCCCAGGCCTGGCGCGACTGTCAGGTTGCAACTAGCGCCTTTTGAAGATTGGCGTGGGCTGTAAATGAGCAACAAGTGCCAATTGGCACGACTATAACGCTATAAAAGAGCGCTAGTCGAGTTTGCTATGGAAAAATAAAAAAACAAACGAGCCAAAGCTAAGTCAACAGTACCCAGGTACACCAAGGGGCAAGAAGTAACACAGGGACTCAACCCAGAAAGCTAACCAAGCAGGAGAAACCAAGAAACAACCAAGAAACAAGGCAAGTTCCAAGCCATTCAGTTTGTAAACCAAACCGGAGATGGACTGAAGTGGCGTTGATCTACTTTGCTAATGCAGAGCAATAGCGTTTCAAAGGCTATCTGGCCGTACTTCAGGCTCCGTCTAAAGTTTACAAATCAAACAACAAGACAAAATAAGCAACAAGACAAAGAGCCAGCGATCCCCAGCGGAGTCGCCAAATTGTTGTGGAGGTAAATCCCCTCTGCGGACAGAGGCGATCCCACTAGCCTAAATGGGGTCTAGCAACAATCAAACAATGCTAACACGCAAGTTCCTAATTGCAAATTAAAGACCGATGATGAGGGCCTACCTCGATTCTAATGCTAGTACTTATAGAAGAGTCGTTGCTCCCGTTCCTTTGCTTCGGCTAGTCACAATCACCACGATCCTCGTGCATGGACACCTACACATGCAAATAACGATACAAATACAAGCATAAAATCCAATAGATGCAACTATATATCAATCAGAAAGGATATAACTCAAACATCATTATAAATACAATAAGAGTGGAACCATAATGATAGTCGTCTATTATTATTGATAAACAAAGAAGAATACAACCATAGTTCTAACATCAAATCCTCCTTTGGCTGGGTGATCAACAACACATGCCTTGCAAAGATTGTTGGGAATGGGGAACAAGCCTCTCTCTCCTTGGTTACTTGGACAAGAATCTCCTCATTTAAGATTTAGCCTTATGGGGATGAAGAAGGCCTCTTGTAACATGAGCTTAGCAATTGTCAGACTTTGGGACTTAGAATTTGGAGCTTGAAGAGTAGAATTACTAACTAGCTTGTCAAAGGCAAAAGGACAAGCTTATATAGAGAGAGGAGGAGTTAGGATCATCCACAAGATTCATGGGATTGGTCTTATCACAAAGAAGCTTCCATGAGAGGTGGAGAACTACTTCTCTTCTATGGAGATTCGAAGCCCAACTGAACTAACTCAAGATGGAATCAGTTCATGAATAGGTTAGGAAGAACCTTCGTAAGTTGGTTTGTTAAAAACTTTACCCAACTGGGCTGGCGTGAGTGCGACTTTGAGACAGAGCGCCAGCTGGCCCACCCTGTTTGGAGGATTTCCCCCATTGGCGCGAGTGATACACTGTGGAACAATGCCAATGGAAAAAGGGCTATTTTTATGGGTATTTTGCAGAAGGTGTCTTCAGGGCATATGAAGTCCATGTCTAGGGGAATACAATGCAAGTGTTTCCAGGTCATGTCACTTCTCACAGGTCCCGGAATAAGTCCTCCAATGTGCAGTAGAAGGGGTAACAGGGACGGTGACAAATTACTGTGTAACAAGTACACTAAGGTGAATATCAATGGTTAAAAATCTTGTTACATATTTTTTTTAAATATATATTTGTTTAAATTATATATTAATTTCCGAGTTCAGGCTTCTGTGATCCATATCATGAGTAGTGAGAAAACTTGTGGTAAAAATCACATCATAAGTGTTTTGTTCACTCGTTTTGAACTATCTAGTGTGGTTCATCGTCACTACAAGATGGAGAATCATATCTTGACATCAAATTAAATAAAGAGAGCGCCACGTAGAGACAATTATTCTAACAGTTAGAAGGCAATGTCTACCTTTGAATAATGAATATTATTTATTAAAAAAATATTTTAGAATGAATATATATATATATATATATATATATAAATGTATAGAACAGAGCAACTAATTAGGATGTAGAATATATATTTCTGGTCAAACAATGTTTGGTCAAAAGTTAAACAATAGATCTAGGGGATAACTAAGGTTAGACTAGAAAAAAACAAGAATCATACAAAATAAAAATAAAATAAAAATAAAATAAAAATAAGATAAAAATAATAATATTATTGCATTAAGAGGTGCTCTACAACCCAGTATGGGGTAGGTGTTGTTAGGGCCTCGAGTTGAGACTGCCTGTGACGACCCACCAACTCGGGGAAAGTCGAAAAACTGAACTCGGGAAATGGATGTGTTTAATTGAACACATGTGGAGAGAAAGTCAGAGGGGTGCACACACATAACTAAGGGGTGAGTCATCTGGCACATTTAACTAAAAAAACGTGGCACAGGTGAGTCATAGCGGTGGGGACCCACCCAACATAGTGAGCGTGACGTGTAGTGGGCATGCGGTTGGGCGTGTAGACGATGGAGGTGACACAAGCGTGTGAGTTGGGCAAGCAACCTACGGGAATGTGATGGGAGGACACGTGTGGGAAAGTGAGGGCATCCACCCAAGTGAGAGAAGGTCGACTCAAAGGGGAAACTGAATGGGCATTCAAACACATCAGTTGGGTGTGTAAGGAGTGAGTGGGCCGGCTCATAGGTCGTTCCCATGAAGGGACACGACCCTTGGTGAAATAGATGGGCATAAGGTCATTTAAATAAAAGAGATGGTCATTCATTCAAAAGTCAACAAGAAAATCATTCAAGTATTCAAAGCGAAGGACGAGCTGAGGAAACCGGAGGGACCGAGTTCAAGGCACAACTAAATGAGAGGCATGGTGGGACTCGTTTAATCGAGTTGCAAGACTGTGTGAAAGAGGGTTGAACGAATATTAGGGTTTCTTGTGAGGCCTCAGTGCAGTAAGACTGAGGTTCAGGCAGAGTCTGCTACAGAAGGGCGCTCCACGAGAGCTTGCTACATGCATATGATATAGTGTGAATGCTACACGCATATGATATAGTGTGAATGCTACACAAAAGACTGCTACATGCAGGCGCTACAGTGTGGGCGCTGCATGACAGGCTGCTATAGGCGGGTAGAGGTCGCTACACTGCGGGCGCTGCATGATAGGCTGCTATAGGTGGGTAGAGGCTGCTACAATGCGGTACTGCATGTCAGGTCGCTACAGGTTGCACGAAGGGCACATAGGAGTTCAAGGTTCAGGTAGAAAGTTGCATAGATAGAAGGGGGTTGGGCAGGCTTGCACGAACTAGTGAACCGGTGGGAAGATCGTTGCACAACTATAAAAGCAATTATAACTTGTAAAATATTGTTGAATGAATTTTATAAGTGATTTGGGAAAAGTGTTGGGAGTTTCTAATCCCTTGATGTTTATGAGTTTATTATTTATTTCCTCTACACTTGAAAGATAAAAGAATTGAAGTATAATTGTTAATTCCACTACAATGTTAACACTTTAAGAAAATTAATTAAGTGTTAGAGGTTAGGTGTAGTTTGCAAACTTGGGTAATGGTGAAATGGAAATTTAGGTGGTGCCGCACCGTGCTCACGGGTGGATTATAGTTGCCACTAGTGTGGGGCCGTGAAAAATGGTATCAGAGTTTGTTTCAAGGGTTGGACCGGGCTTATTTGAAGTTTATTGTCGCACTGTGATGAGGCATAGGGGAGGTTTAGTAGGGGTAAGGCAACAAGCTTGGGTTAATATGAATGAAGGCAAATTTTAAGGTCGTGACGCGTTCTCAAAGTAAACTGATGGTAGGTTTTGGAGAGGAACCACAAATAATAGGTGAATCTAGCATGGATGTCGAGGTAGTTTTTATGAACAATATGTTGGACAAATTAGATGTGCTAAACACAAAGATGGAGGAACTTGAAGCCAAGAATGTTGAACTTAGAGATAAGTTCACCAAGTAGGAAGAGAGTCATGACGATCTTATAGTGCGGTATGAATATTTGGAATGGGAATATCATCAAACCGTGAATGAAGTCAAAAAATTTAAAGCTCCAAAGGATTAAGGTTTAGAAGAGATCACAAAGTTGTAGAAGAGTCTTTATAAAGCTCATAATGAGATTGAGATTATGAAGAAGGAAGTGGGGTAGGGTTCGATTGGAGGATTTTCCCACATCAAGATTAAGGAAGTTGAGGCATATGATGGAGTGAGAAGCATGAAGACACTTGGAAACTTTCTGTGGGATATGGCGCAATATCTTGAACGCTTTGGGCTTACATTTGAGGAGGCCAAGGTGAAGGTTATTGCACAATTCCTTATGAACGATGATAAGATGTGGTGGAGAAGGAGAGTGGATTAGATTACCCATGGTGACACTGAGGACATCTCCACCTAGGAAGAAATGAAGAAAGCATTGTTGGCTCACTTCAACTCACAAGATAAAACATGGGATGCTCAAATGAAGATCAAGTATATCAAGAAAACTGGAAGTCTATAAGCTTATCAATGAAATTTTGTGAGTGTTGTCTTGAAGCTACCTAACATGGTGGAGAAAGACAAGGTTTTCAACTTCATCATTGGATTGAAGCCTTGGGCACACAATGAGGTGAATATGAAGAAGATCAAAATAATTGAGGAGGCATATGGTGTAGTTGATAAGTTGGTGGACCATTATGATGAGAGGGCCAAAGAAAAGAAGAAGAAGTCTAATAACCAAAGGAGAAGACTTCAAAGGAGGATGATGTGAGAATAGGTGGGAAACTGAAGGCAAAGAATGCGAAATGTAGGAATTCAAGAATGCGAAATCGGGAAACTTACAAAAGGAAGACCGAGAGGCATCCATGTAGAGATCAGAGGAGGATGTTGATACATGGATTGTGATGATCGAGAAGGATGAGGATGGAGATAGAAGGACATCAACCTTCCCATCCCCACCATCTTTTTATACTTGACATGGAGGATGGACGCATTGTCATCTGCTTAGGGAAACGAGACCCCTTTATGTGATGAGCAGGCTTTGGAGGTGAGATAGAGGTGATTGACAACATGATACAATAACAATCTTGATGATGCTAGAAGAATGCGTTCTTGTGGAGGAGACACTACGGTTGGATTAGCTACCCGACTAGTCACCATCACGAAGGGTTCCAACACATGATGTTCTTGTAGAGTTACAACAAGATATGGGCATGGAGTAGGTCACGGGCATAACTATCTGGTTGTCGACATTGAGATGATGATATTGGCAATGGCGTTTTCCGGGATGGTGTTGTCGAGGGCGAAAACCTTTTTAGAGTGGGGGAGGATGTTAGGGCCTCAGGTTCATGAGCGCCCGTGACGACCCACCAACTCGTGGAGAGCCAAAAAATCGAACTTGGACGATGAACGCATTTAAACAAATCCATGTGGATGGTGAGTTAGAGGGGCACACACACATAACCGAGGAGCAAGTCACTAGGCATGTTAAATCGAACAAACGTGCGATAGGTGAGTCATAGCAGCGATCACTCGCAAAACACGGTGAGTGCGATGTGTAGCAGGCGTGTAGATGATGGAGGTGACATGGGTGTGTGACTTGGGCAAGTGATCGAGGGGCATGTGACCAGCGAGCCTATGCAAGAAAGCGAGGGTGTCCACTTGAACGAGTGAAGGTCGGCTCAAAGGAGAATTTGAAGAGGCATTCAAACACGTCTGCTGGGTGTGCAAGTAGTGGAAAGGTCGTCTCATAGGTTGATCCCATGAAGGGATGCGACCCTTGGCGAAATTGATGGGTAGAAGGCCATATAAATAAAAGAGATGACCATTCGTTCAAATGCTAATAAGCAAGTCATTCAAGTATTCATAGCAAAGGACGAGATGAGGAAACTGCATGGACTGAGTTCAAGGCACAACTAAACGAGAGGCAGGGTGGGGCTCTTTTACTTGAGCTGCAAGACTGTGTGAAAAATGGTTGAACGAATATTAGGGTTTCTTGTGAGGCTGCAGTGCGATAGGGTTGAGGTTCGGGCAGAGGTTGCTACAAGTGGATACTACAGTGCGAGCGCTACACGAGAGGCTGCTACAAGCAGGTGCTACAATGTAGATGATGCACAAGAAGTTGCTACAGGCAGGTGCCACAGTGTAGACACTAATTCTTCTAAATGCATAATAAATCTAAAATTAAAATGAATCTAAACTAAATATAATTAATAATAATTCAAATAAAACTAAAACTTAATTAATTTAGAGTATTTTTAAAAATCTTAATAATATCAATATATTTATCATAAATTAATATTTACGAATCCATAAATACACTAATTACGTCTTAAAGCGTTCCTATGAAAAATACATCACTAAATGCCACCTTTCACCTATGCACAATGCCACCTTTCACCCTTCTGCATAGGTTAGACGATTGAACCTTCTTAACCATCACTGAATGCCACCTTTCACCATTCTGCATAGTGAGATCTGTCATTAGACGATTGAACCTTCTTAACCTTGAGATGGTCATAACCGTCTCACTCATCTGACAAGATGAAGCCATAACCGTCTCATAGTTAATTAACGGGCATCTGATATACTTGTTATAAAAAATAGTTTAGGCTTTGTTTATTTTATGACCGGTAAACCACTTTAACTATTTCTTCCCTTGTTTCTTCCCTTCTCAAACATTAATGCAATCATCTTCATCCTGTACATCGGAACTCCAGTCGACTATTACTATTTTCTGCGCTCAATATTCTCTGCTTTTGCTTCCTTTAATCTTCATCTTGTACGTGGCAATTCCCGCCGACTATTACTATTTTCTGCATTCAATTACTATTCTCTGCTTCTGACGCGTTTGCTTCATTTGGTCCACTGAAATATATTCTGCATAAACAGTTTTTGTTCATTCAATATATCGTTTGTTTATATAAAAATATTGGATATGCCTCGAACATCAGTGATAGCTACAACCTGCAGGAATTCTGCATCCTTTGCTGCAAATCTGATAACAATTCTAAGTATTGACATAGGAGTCTGAGGGAATATTCCAGTCTTGATTTCTTAGAGGCAAAGCTGTTAAGCTCCATTAATTTTTTTTTACCAACTGCTGCCTACAATTATGGAAGTAAACTGCTGTCTTTCCTTAATTTCTAGAAACCAACTGCAGTAATTTCCTTAAATTAAGGAAATCAACTGCAGTTAATTAATTTTCTTGTTGGGAGCTTCTGAAGTGGTCCATTACTCCATCTGGAGTTCTCTACCTTGATCTGTGGTCCATTACTCCATCTGGGTTCTCTACCTTGATCTGTGGAACACCTGACACATAGCCATCATAAGCTTGATGGAAGCTTGGCTATAAATTCATCTGTTTGGTCCCCAAGCTAGCATCTCAATCCCCTTCAGTTTTGCACCATCAAGTGAGAGAGAAGAGCTTGGAAGTGCCTTCCAGATTTTATGTGTTCTTTTATTTTCTGCTTGTGTGAGGAGTAAACAGTGATTGCCGACATATCAAATGCGAGTGCAACAACTGTGGTTGTTTCCCTTCATTGTCGACAGCCGTGGTGTGTTTAATTCGTATTTGAGGTTTGGTGACATATACTTGATTTGGCACCATCGAGGAGTCCTGTCCACTGTCTATGCTCTTTTTTTTTACCGTGACCGCTTTTGAGTAAAATATTCTTGGCCATTAATTAAGTGGGTTTGATTTTCCATTTCAGTTCTGCGTCTATGCAAGTTCTGTAATATGAATTTATCTCATAGTTATTCACCTTGCTATGTGTTACGTAATGCACATTTATGTTAATAAACTTTCTTTCCTCCAAGCGTTCTCTATTTTCGACTTGCATCCAAAGTGAAACCTCTTACGACAACGTAAGTTTCTTTTTCTCGCTTTCAAGCTGTAGAAATCCTGCAGTGAAGGAGTTTAGAAGAAGCTGGGGCACTGTTTTCAGTCAAGAAAGGAAGTGGACTGTGGAAGCATAACAGGGAAGTTTGGTTTACAGCCAGAGTAGCACCAATGGCCGGAGGTATTTATCTTGGGCATTAAAATTTCATTTTCAGACTCTTTAAAATATTTAATTCCGCATTAAGTTCAGATTTAGCATTGTTGAAATTTGATTGTTAATTAGAAGAATCGTTATTTCAACTATCATTTGGTATCAGAGCCTTCACACTTATCTCTGCCTTGGTGTGTTCTGTATTTTTTTTTATTGTTTGTGGTATATGGCATATAAATCGATATTGGTCTCTGCATATTATCACAAATTTATGATACATTTGGGGTTTAATTTCAAATATTTAGAGTGTGAAAAGCATAGATTTCAAATATACTCGAAAGGCAAATCTGATTTGGAATTAACTGTTTAATGTGTTAGATCTGTTTAAAACCCAGAAATATTCCAACACAAAAGAGAACTCAACATTAGATCTAAAGACGAGATTAATCTCTGTTTGCTTCGATGCAATTCATTAATGTGTTTAGAGCATAAGACCAAATCATGAAATTATTTGGCAAGATCTTGCGTCGAATTGATCTTTTGTGAAATATTTAGTAAATTTTTATTTTATAATTTTTATTTCAAAATGATTTAAAATTACATTTAGTATAACACACATTGCACGTGTTTCATATTGTTCTAGATGTGTTTTTGGTGTGCTTTAATAGTTGCCTATTTTCCAACATTTGCTCGGTAAGAGCACATAAATCTGTAAATGTTACTCTGGTTAAAGAAATGTTTATAATTTTATAAGAATTTTTTTTTAAAAGTTTGATTAGTGCGGTAATTGTTTCCGCCTTCCATATATATATATATAATATATTATATATATATATATATATATATATATATATATATTATATTATATATATATATATAATATATATATTATATATTTATAATATATATATTTATATATATATATATTATATATATATATATATATATATATATATATATATATATATTGTTTATCCAATTTATAATGGATAATGTCTAGTGATCCATATTAATATTAATTAATTAGAGAATAGCCACAACGTCTTTAATTAAATAAAATTATATATTATGATTGGTTAGATCACATAAAGATTATTTAGACATTAAATTGTAATTAATTAGACTAAATATAATAAATTTTATCCCACAGGAATTTTTATTATATTTATGTAATTAATGAGGATAAAATTTCATAACCTACCCCCAGGAGTTATGAATTAATAAGTTTTATCATAAAGTTCAGAATTATGAAAAATTGAATCTGTTTGAATGGAAAATTTAGCCCACAGGCAATTTTTATGTCATTAGATTCAATTTTGAGCATGATTTACATTGGTAAAACATGAAATTTTATTGAAACCTCAATTTTAACATAAGCATGTGATTTTTAATTTGATGCAGTTGTACAACTTGCAAATTTCTCTAAAATTCGTTGTGACATTCCCGAACTTAAGGGAGATAACTATAAGGTTTGGAAGGAGAGGATTCTCTTTCATTTGGGGTGGATGGACATAGATTATGCTATTAGGAAAGATGAACCACCGACACTCACTAATACCAACACTGCAGCGGACATCACACTTTAAGAATGATGGGAGCGATCCAATTGTCTAAGCATGATGTTCATTAAGACTAAAATTTCAACTGGTATTCGTGGTTCCGTTGATCAGCATGAAAAGGTCCGAGACTTGTTGAAGGCCATTGATGATCAATTCGTCACTTCAGAGAAGGCACTAGCAAGCACCCTAATCATGAAGTTCTCATCCCTAAGGCTCACCAGTGTGAAAGGTGTGCGCGAGCACATCATGCAGATGAGGGACACTGTGGCTCAATTGAAGAAACTCGAGGTTGATATATTGGAGTCCTTCCTA
>APFE030592710.1:51842-83700 GCA_000404065.3 Pinus taeda | reverse complement strand
GCTATCTTATACAACTTTACATTAAATTTTAAAATCAAAATATTTATTAGAAAATTAGTATTGCTAATTTTTAAAATTAAAATTTAATATAAATATAAATATAGTTTTAATTATATTTAGAATAATTTAGCTGTATTTTCTTTTAAATTTTAATAAATAAAAAATTGGTCAAAGTAAATGACCATGACCACCATCAATATTAATGGGTAGAGAGGCACATTGTACAACTTATGACCACAATCAATATTAATGGGTAGAGAGACACATTGTACAACTGATTATGAGGGGATAGGTATGTCACTTTTCCAATAAAATATTAATAAAAAAGTTAATGTCTACAATAAAATATTAATAAAAAAATTAATGTCTACCTGAAAAAATGAAAATAATCATGGTGATAAAAAGTACAAAAAGAATCAATATTATTGGGTAGAGAGGCACATTCTACAACTCATTATGAGGGGATGGTTAAGTATGTCACATCTCGAATAAAATATTAAAAAAAAAAATTATGTTTCCCGAAAAGAATGAAAATAACCATGGTGATAAAAACTACAATACAATTCAATATAAATAATCAAAATTCCTACTCCAAAATCTTTTAATATATATTTTAATTAAATCTTTGTAAAATAAATCTTTGAAAGGAAAACCATATCTTATGGATATACTAAAACCTTTAGGCATAAAGATTTCCATATAAAAGTTGTAATATTTGAAAATATGAATTTGATATAGTTTTATTATAAATTTTGTTATGGTGCCCTGTAAAAAACATCATTAAATTTAATATAACTATTATATTAATATTGTTAAACTTAGGGATTAGATCGAGCTAGGCCCATGATAGATAGGAGTTTAGATAGATCTAAGATGGTATAATTTGGTAAGCCTTGTTTTGCTAAGGTATTTTGTGTTGAAAAGGTCACTAGTTAGTAACTCCACTATCAAAAAACCAATAATGTTAAAGGCTAGTATGTGAACAAGCCCACGCAATCAACCCGTGATTTTGACTACTTAAATGCCTTTGGGTTTCCCCTACCAAAAAAACAAAAAACTATCATATAATTTCCAATTAATTTCACATATTCAAACAAAAGTAGAGTCTAACCATAGATGAAATGGGTCTTTGACCTAGAGATTGTAACTTCTTGTTTAAAATATATTTTTAAATGCATAATTGGTTTCATTACTTTTATTAGTTAAACAAAGCCTTTTACATAATTTCAAATTCCTAAAAATCTTATATATAAAAGACCATTTAATCTATTTGCTAATTCCGAAAATGACCATTTCAGCTATTGGTTAAACAAAAAGGTTTCCACTATCTGAAATTCCAAAAACAAGATATAAAACAAGGGTTGGTTAGCCCTAGTTACAAGAGTAGTAAAAAGTCTATATGGTGGAGTCCGACAATAAGAAGAGGTGGTGTTCTTCTCTCCTTCTGTTGAGAAAATTTTTAATGAATAGTGGTTATTGACTAGTGATCGCATCGCAGACTGGTGACTCTGTTTCCTTCAATCTGCGGAGCTTAGGAGCTTGGTTTCCTCCAAATTCTGTAAGCTTCTTGCATTAATTCAAATTTCTAAGAGTTTCCCTAGTTATTCAGTATGCATAGAGAGGATTTTACACCATTATACGGAAGAAATTGTAAGTGATTTATGGTTTGTTCTTTGGGTCTTCAAAGCCGCCTTTCGATCAAGTTTTTTGAAGGTACAGCAGTAGTAACTATATTCGAATATGAAGCCGCTAACACAAGCGTGAGTTATTTTAGTGTGATGTGAACGGCTCATTTTGTGTTTTCTTTACCCTGAATTGATTTTAGTGATTTTCAGTTGGAATTTTGAATTCAAGCTATAGCTTGATGTTAAAATCATGTAATTTATTTTATAGAATATTGAGATTTAGAGATCTGTTTTCTGAATCAATTACATATTTTTTTTAATTTTCTAGATATTTAAAACCAGTTATTGTAATTTACTTTTATTAGAATTAAATAAACCCTATTAACTAGTTTTAAGATTTAGTAATTTAAAAAATTATGTGATAGCAGATCTCTGAATAACTCTACACTCAAAAGCTTCTATTCAGTTAAATCTTTGAATAATTTTACTTACCAAACTTTTTTTTTCAGTTCAAAACGTTTTAGTAATTTAAAATATTTTGTGATAAAAAATCTGTAAGTAACTTTAGACACAAAAGCCTCTCTATTCAGTTGGATCTCTGAATAACTTTATTCACAAAACCCTTCATGAAAGTTTTTCAATTGGTAACTGATTGTGATGTTGCGCCGAATAAAGGGCATGCAACAGTATCTTAATTAAGCGCATGCAACAGTAAGATGGCATTTAACGGGGAATATTGTGGATGCTAAGTTAAATCGAATATTTTATCAGCCTTGCGGATGCGAAGTTAAATAGAATGTTGGATTTTGCATCCTTTTATTAATCGTTGTTAATCCTTTCTGTGCCCATTTGCAAGAAGTGGGATTTCTGTGCTTTTGAGGCCATGCATTTCTTAACCATCCATTGCATTTTTTTAAGTTTTGTAATTTACCCGAAATAATTTTATGTAGTTGTCCATGTTGTTTCTCAATATCGAATTTTTGCCAGTCATATTTGCTGATATTTTTGTTGCTACTGGAACTTCAGAATCACTGTCATGGCGTGATGGTGCCTTTTTTTTTTGTTTTCATACATCATTTATTGTTATATTTGCTAATAATTTTGTTGCTACTGGAACTTCAGAATCACTGAGATGACGTGATGTTTTTTTTTGTTTTTTGGTTTTCATAAATCTATTTATTGTTATATTTGCTGACATTTTTCTTGCTCCTGGGACTTCAGAATCACTGAGATGGCGTTGGTTTACTGAGATGGCGTTGGTTTTTTCTTTAATAGTTTTTATAGATTATTTATTGTTATGTCGAGATCTATTATCTTTATAACCACTTTCTTTCTTAAATTTTTTAAAGATATCTTGGAATAACCATTCCATAGGGCACACTCTTGTTCATATGGGTGTATAGCCATTTCCTGGAATAAATTTGAAGGTGTATTACAAAATGTTTTTGTAACAGTATGCAATGTGTTGGTCAATGTTGCAGAAGTGCAACATAGAAATTAGGAAATGCAATATGCATGTCATGAAGAATCATCTTTCCTATTGTAGATTCCACATTTTTCTCTTAAAACTGGAAATGTTCCAAAATCTATATATCTTCACGTTTTTGTAATAAGATGGGTTCTTTCAAATATATTTCTTGTAAACATAGGATGTGAGATTGCATTAAATCATTGTTCCTTAGTAGATCATTTATATGTGTTTGTAAGTTGTGGGTTTTTAGGGAGTGTTAAGGTATATGCATTTGTTTCAAAGGATGGGTAATTATAGTGGAGTTCCCACTTTGTATTTTTTTTAGATGTTCTATTTCAAGAGAAAATTTGGACTCTTGTCTAGAATTGGTATTGGATAAACAATAGAAAGTAACTTGTTATTATTATGGGTAGTTAAATGTTACAATTTCCGGTGTTTTTACCCTACATGTTCTATTTAATTGTTGCACCTTTATGTTGGTTGAAAGACATAAGGGTTATATCAATTTGACACATTTTCCTCTGGCCCATCCCCTTAGATTTGTTCTTATTTATCAGTCCCATGTTACTCTTTTGAAACTACAATGACAATTTATAGTTTGTGTATTATAATATTGTCAATTGATTACTTCTTCTGAAGATTTCTTATTACAAACTGGAAACTATTCTTCCTTTATTCTTTGTTTTCTATCAAGAATCAACTCCCACTATAGTTGCAATTCCAAATAGTTTCTTTTCACAGTTCTATTTTTATTT
This sequence comes from Pinus taeda, assembly GCA_000404065.3. Classification (NCBI taxonomy): domain Eukaryota; kingdom Viridiplantae; phylum Streptophyta; class Pinopsida; order Pinales; family Pinaceae; genus Pinus; species Pinus taeda. Next base: position 79,849 of record APFE030592710.1, on the reverse strand, counting down.
GGCTTACAACCTTTACTTTTAAAAATAACATACTCATTGTTAGAATGCATAGTTCATGCTTCAATTTTTGTTATAATGTTCTTGTCGATTATTTTTGTCCAATCTTTGGAGTTAGTTATTAAATTCTAACTCTATTATTTTATGTGATTTCTTATTTCATCTAGTGCTTATAATCTAGTAGGTAAGATGGATCCTATTTTCTCTGGAACCTTTTTCCCACCTTTATAGAGCACACACACACACACACACACACACATATATATATATATATTGCAGTTCTTAATAGATTATGGGTAAAGATCTGATTATCTAGCCAGAAAAGCTTTTTCTTAAAAGCAAATGATTATTGAAAGCTTGATTGGGATTGGCTTATAAGGAAAATGGAGAACCTTATTCACCACTAGTGTAACTATTGGTTATCAAGATGGGTTTGACTAGTTCTAGTTAAAACAGTTTTAGAAGCACAACATGTCTTCTGGTAAATACTATCTTTGATCCCCGGGGCATTCTTTACAAGATTCAGTGGCTCTATTTCTAATTCATATGGTATGGTAGTAGGGAGAAATAATGGTTGCCTTTGGTTAAGTGGAATAAATTTGCTCTCCCAAAATCCCAAAGGGGCTAGGTTTTCAAAAAAATATTACTATTTATGCCTTGGTAGGCAAGAGTGTATGGAGGATAATAAATTCCAATGGATTATGGACATAGGTTATTTGATCAAAATCTATCCAGCTAGACTCTACTGGATTGTTTGAGGTGTCCAAATCTCACAAAAAGGCTGGATGTTTTAGAAAGCTCTTATTGATGCCCTTCCATCAATTCATTAACTATTTTGTTGGAAGGTTGGTAAAGGTGTCCAAGTGAAACTCCCACTTGACCCATGGGTGGGGTGCACTGAGGTATATCATTTCCCTGATCATATGATAACACACATTCAGGCCAATGGATATTACACCTTATCTCAAATTGTAGATCCACTAGCTTCAACAACATATTACCTTGTCCACTTTCATATCCATTAGATCTTGGGAGTATAAGGATAATCTAGTGATTCAATTTTGACCTGATCCATACCTTCATTTAGAGCTCAAGAAAATGAAGTTCTAGGGATATTCTCTAACTAATAGTTATCCATATGTTCATGAAAACTGATGTAGATGCTCTGGTTCCAGGTGACCCACTCTTTTCACTCTGCATGAAGGTTCAAATTCTTCTCCACTGAAAATGAATATCTTCATCTGTTTCAAAATTATAGTGAGTGTGGGATCTTCTAATGCAAATCTGAATGTCATGCAAAACTTCTTAGATACTATGTCTCAATATCTTGTCTCTCTCCTAATCTCTTCATGAACATACCAACTCCTTGGTCCAACATCTAGAGTGTGAATGAACTTGTGAGTCCACTCATGTTCCGGAACTTGCTTGGATAGATGATCACTGAAACTATTTCTTGGAGATATGGATTATAACCAACCCAATAGCAACAAGAGGTCGGGATGATGACCAGCCCCTCAACTATCATACAGAGGTTTAGGCCCCAGTGATTATACCTTCACACCTTTCTTGGACAGATGAGGATTACTCCTTTAGGGAACATTATATTATCTAAGCGAGCATGGATGTTTCGGAGCTCAAGGTTTATGTGATAATAAATATAGTATAATAGGCTGTGATGAGCCAACAACTAATACTGCTGCATCTATGATGAGCCGGCACCAAATAAAGGAAAGGGGAGCTATTATCCGGGGCAGGAACTAATGGTACACAGAGCTATTTCTCAACCAGCAACTCTGGTCGTGTGAGCCGAGATCTAAGGTTAGTGATGGAGACGCAGTTTCTTATCCATCACTAGTAGCATAGGTAGAAGTAGAGGTAGATGCAGCTGACTAAGCAGTAGACCCAAGCTCAACCAGCAACTCTGGTCGTGTGAGCCGAGATCTAAGGTTAGTGATGGAGACGCAGTTTCTTATCCATCACTAGTAGCATAGGTAGAAGTAGAGGTAGATGCAGCTGACTAAGCAGTAGACCCAACACCAGTAGATGTAGAGTTGTAGCATAGGTAGAAGTAGAGGTAGATGCAGCTGACTAAGCAGTAGACCCAACACCAGTAGATGTAGAGTTATATGTTTAAGCAAGACGAGTAGCATAAGTAACATAAGCAGTAGAAGAGCTAGTAGATCAGTAGCAGTTGTTTGCAGCAACAGCAATAACAAGAGAAGAAGAGGTAGCCGGAATGTAAGATCGAGACCCATTATCAATAGCTTACCCACCACTATTTTGCCTGGTATCTATTCCCATCCCAGCTTCCCTTCACGTAGTTCCATCTTGAGTTTACCCAGCGCTAGGAGAGGTAGATTCAGTAAATGTAGAGTCTGTTGATTCTGCTAATTAAGAAAGTGATCCAATTGATTCAGAAGCGATTGACATGGTTCCCATACCAAAGGTACCGAAGTCAGTTAATCCAGAGCCAGTGAATGATCCAGTAGCTTACCTAGTTCCAGTCTACTAAGCTTCACCCGTTTACCCAAGGTAAGGTAAAGGCAGTCGGACACCCAACAATAGAAGTTCTAATTAATCAGTCAATGGAGATTACAGAATATCCACTTATACCTGATCGAGATCTAGAACCAGAACCATATCAACTCGAAGCACCCTACGCAGCGTCTGTCTATCCAATACCATCATATAACCCAACAACACCAGCAACAGATCCTGTTCTGTGCCATCATCCATCTCTTGACCAGAATCGTTGTAGATAAAATATCCACTTATACCTTGGTGGAAGAACTCCATTCTCGTCGTTGGATCATCCTAGAACGCTCATACACCTAACTTGTTATTAGTACCTATTCAGTGGTGGCTGCTAGTACCTATTAATCTAGGCGTAGGCAGGGGAAGGAACAAAGCTATAAGCGAAGGGATTGTAAACAAGTGATTCAGTTAATCCAGTAGTTGATTCGGCAACCATTGAAGCAGTTGAAGATACATACCCATGCCCAGAAAGCTAATCCAGCTATATAGGACCAATAGTTTACCCGCCACCACCTCTAGTACCAGCAGCAACAAGAAAAGTAGATGTTTTCTCAGTTGAATATGTAGTTGACTCTACAGCAACAGGTTCAGCATAAGTAGATCTGGTCGATTAAGAAAATGTAATAGTACCTTGCGATCGAGATGATGACCTTCGTGATCGAGTTGTGGATGATCCATATAGAGACACATATAGGTAACTAACCACTACACATGGTGAACTGGAAATAACCACCACATTAGATAAAACCATCTAATTGTTGGGGATTTTTCTAGTAAAATTCCAAAAACAAACAATTCAATCACAAAGACTCAATGCTTTTTTTCTTTTTTTTAATTTTTTTTACTCAGAACATAGTATTACATAACTAGAAAAGGATTTCTATTCATTAAAACATAAGTCACTTATACATATTCATCTTCTTTCACTCTTAGGGATTTACCAAAAGAAATATTTAGTAAAACTCTGTCTCTTTTACAAAATGATTTTTACAGTGCTGTGTAAAATCTTCATTCAGTGCTGTAAAATAAATTTACATGGATTTACTGCGGTAAAAGAGCTTTTACATTTACCACTTCTTGTTTCCCACTACTCTTCATATCACAAAATAAAAATACAAAGAAATACAAAAACTCTTCCACCATTTCCTTTATGCACTGTTGTGCAATTTCTCTCTGAGTTCTCTTTCGCTCCTCCGAGCTCTCATATTACAAATAGTCAACGCACTTTTTTTTTATATGAAAACTAAAACAAAAGCATATATGAAAACAAAACAAAAAACTCACAATTACATTTTACGTGCCGTAAAATAAAAAACTTAAATGTTTACCAACACCTATGACAACTTATTAAATGCCTTCATGGAAAAAGTCTGCACTCAACCAAGCTTGTATTTTACTCCAGGCAACATTAACTGCAGGCTCGTATGCATCTTGGAACAATCGACGGCGGAGATCGATGGAGTAGATCGGATGGCGGAGGAGAATATCGGGAGGCCTTACTTGACTGAACATAGTACCCGAGATGTCAGAAATGCTTAGGTATGGGGAGAGCCACGCGCCAACTCTAAATTTTCTCGGGTCTCTTGTGTACGAAAACTGCCTTCACGCAAAAGAGGTCCGAGAAACATCAAGGTGGTTTTGCTGGATTAAACATTGTTTGACCGAGCGACAGTTGAAATTATATTTTCAACACTCCCCTCTAATTTCAGGTGCTGGGCATTGAGTCATACCCAAAGACTTTCTCAACTCCTTGACATGCAGCTGTTACAAAAGTGTCTTCCTCTTAACAGAGGGATTCACCACTGTCTATGCTGAAAAGCATCTTCCTCTAAACTAGAGGGATTCACGTGTCTATGCTAAAAAGCATCTTCCTCTTCACAGAGGGATTCTCCAAAGACAACAGATCTTCCTCTTAAGAGAGGGATTCACCAACACTACTTCAGATGCAGTTCCACAAACAACGAAAGAGTCTTCCTCACACAAAGGGATTCACGAGAGATTATGCTCAAGAGCATCTTCCTCTAAACCAGAGGGATTCGCCAGTCTATGCTGAAAAGCATATTAGAGCATCTTCCTCTAAACCAGAGGGATTCACCAGTCTATGCTGAAAAGCATATTCCTCTTGACAAAGGGATTCATCAGACACTGTGGTGAAAGGAACCTTCCTCTTTAACAGAGGGATCCACCAAAACTTCACTTCCTCACAGAGAGGGATTCACCAGATACTGCTTTAGATGCAGTTCCAAAACAGCATAAATATTACTCTGCCCAGGCTGCTGCACTCTTCACTTGCTTCACATTACTGGCATATCTTCACCAACAAAAATTATGAGATTTGCGCTGCTGCGCATTCCTATTCACACTGCTGTAAAAACTTATACTCCATTTGCAAGCTGCTCTGAATTCTTTTTCTTCTCAACACGCTGCTGTGTTAAAAACTTTTGCATTTATTGTTGTAAGCTCAGAAACTCTTACTTTGGTTTACTACTGTAAAATAAAATTTCTTTCACATTCACTCATGTGTGAAATTTCTCATTACATTTAAAATTCTGAGTTTTCAGATTACAAAAAAAATATTTTTTCATTCCCATTAGTTTCAACAAATTATAAGCACTTGTAAAAAGGAATCCCAAAGTTTCATTTGTTCAAGTCTTTCCTCCTGTCAAACTGTTGTGCTCCCCCGGGTTTTTATACACTGCTGCGAACCATTTCACTTTTCATCTCTTGCCTTTTGTTCTGCCTTCGCACTGATGTGCGGATCTCCTTGCTTTGCATTACAATGCCTATAATTCATTTAACAACCATTACAAACACATACCTTCATGGCTTCTGCTTCCACAAGATCAATGCTGATTCACCTTTGCACTATTGTGCATAAAATAAATACTCTCAACAAAAAAATTTCATGCATGGCTGCGCACTCCATTTTTTTTACTCAAGGGAAAAACATTTTTTTTCTTTCATGCAGCTGCATTGGTCACAATACATAAAAAACGTATGACATTTTTTTTATTTTGATTTTGAACCATACTCCCGTGACCAAATACGAAACATTAAAATTAAATCTTCACCAACCATTTACGAATGCCATTGAACTTCATTTAATGTTTTTCTGAAACGGTGGTCAACCAAACTTTTACTCCACGTAACATTTATTTCCTGCAGGTCGGTTGATGTCCGATAAGGTAGCTGGTTTTTCCTGAGTTGTTTTCCTGCTGCACGATGGTGGATTCCCAATTGACTGTGTTTTCGTCGTTGTCCATGCTCCCGTTAACTGTATGCATCGTCTCCTTTTGGCAGAGTCTTCTCAAAAGAAACTTAGATCGATTGGAGAGCTCAAGGGACTTTCAGACTGTATTTCCTTCCTTCTCCATACTTGTGTAACTTTCTTCTTTTGCATGGGTCTAGCTTGTGTAAGAGCCCATGTTAAGTTACAATCACGTGCCATATGCCTAATTTTATGACACTTGAAACATTCTACATTGTTCATGAATGAGTTTTCATGATTTCTTCCTATAAAATTGTTCCTTGGAGGTTGTCGGAAACCATAACATCTATCTCTATGTAATGCTCTACAGTCTTTTGCCTTATGACCAAAGTTTGAACAAGAATAACAATAACCAAAAAAATGAACTTTGGTACCTAGGAGATGGAGGGTTCCTTGATGTACTTCTGAAGCCTTTCTGCCTTGAGATTCTTTGATGATAACCATTTCCACTTGCCTCTTTGACATTATCTACATTTCCTTTTGGAGCTGGTTTTCTACTTGGAGTAGAATTTCTTCCATTGTAGCTTTGATTTTTCTCCTTGCCTTTGCTGGAACTAGGAGCATCACCATTTCTTTCTGGCTTCTTCACATCCCTTTTGCTTAAAGCATTTTCATTCTTGTTTGAGGGTTCACCTACATACCCATGTCCTGATTTATCAGATGGAGACCTGTGATAGTTGAGCATGTCATTCAAGGCTTGAGAGATCTTCATGATTTTGTTCATCCCTTCAACCTTTTTCTTGAGGAGGACAATCTCTTCTTCTAATCTTTCACACTCATTATTTTTCTTTGCAAGTTGTTCCTCAGTTTCTTCCTTGCTACGAGTAGCTTCAGCTGCTACTATTTTAAGGGAGATGATAATTGACTTCATTTTGGAGATTTCTTCATTCTTTGCTTGACTACCCTCCATTTTCTTCTCAGCTTCTTGTGCTTGCTTCCTGGCTTCTTGTAGTTCAGACTTAAGGGAGGAGACCTCTACCTTGTACTGTCCAATCTCTTCTACAAGTTTGTTCACTCTCTTGTGCCTTTGTTCAAGTTGACTTGACAAGGCATCTTCATGCTTCTTTGCTTTATTTAACTGATTTGTCATGGATATGACTTCTTCATGATGCTTCCTTTTGCTTTCATCAAGTTCCTTCTTAAGCTTGGCGAGCTCTTCATCCCTTTCTTGTACTTGAAGCTTGATGAGGTTGACCTTCTCATTTTCATCTTCTATGATGGGTTCATAATTTCCTTCTTGACTGATGGTCATGGTCAGTGCTCCCTTTGAGTGAAGGTCATGAAGTTTGTCCCATATATACTTTGCTCATGAATATTTTCCTAAATTCTTCTTTACAGAATGAGGCAACCCACCTAAGATTGTCTTTGCTGCTTTTGCATTGTACTCCTTGGATTCTCGATCCATCTTACTATCATCAATCACTGATTCCCAGATTTCAATCCCTTCAGACTGTAAGAAAGTCCTCATTTTTATTTCCCATATATCAAAGTTTCCATTGAACCTTGGAGCCTCAAATAGAATGTTTACAAATGGATTGTCTTCTATTTTAATAGTAGAGGGAGACACATTTTTAGGAGGATTGGAGAGTTTCTTCTTTGACCTTGCCATTTTTGCACTTTTCAAAACACTTGACTGTGTATCTAAAATAACTCACTGTCTTCAACAGCAACACAGAAAAAAAACTTTGAGAAATACCTGAAACTTTTCTTGACTGAGTCTTCACTGTGCTGGAGAAGTTGCTGCAGCAAGAAACTCCTTCCTTCAGCTTCTTTGACACCTTCAAAGAGCCTGAACCTTCTCTGATACCACTGTTGGGGATTTTTCTGGTAAAATCCCAAAAACAAACAATTCAAGCACACAAAGGCAATGCTCTCTTTCCTTTACTCCAGGATATTTTTGCACAGGGAAGCTTTTAATTTTTTTTTACTGGGAACAGTGTATTACATACCCAGAAAAGGATTTCTATTCATTAAAACATAAGTCACTGATACATATTCATCCTCTTTCACTCAGAGGGATTCACCAAAAAAAATATTCAGTAAATCTCTCTCTCTTTTACAAAATGATTTTTACACTGCTGTGTAAAATCTTCATTCACTGTTGTAAAATAAATTTACATGGATTTACTGCTGTAAAAGAGCTTTTACATTTACCACTTCTTGTTTCCCACTGCTGTGCATATCACAAAATAAAAATACAAAGATATACAAAAACTCTCATACTTCTTCTACGCACTGCTATGCGATATTCTCTTGCAAAAATCAACAAAGTTCAACTCCTGGAAAATACATGCGCTCCACCATTTCCTTTATGCACTGCTGTGCAATTTCTCTCTCAGTTCTCTTTCGCTCCTCGGAGCTCTCATATTACAAATAGTCAACACACACTTTTTTTATATGAAAACTAAAGCAAAAACATATATGAAAACAAAACAAAAAACGCACATTTACATTTCACGTGCCGTAAAATAAAAAACTTAAATGTTTACCAACACCTATGAAAACTTATTAAATACCTTCATGGAAAAAGTCTGCAGTCAACCAAGCTTGTATTTTACTACACGCAACATTAACTGCGGGCTCGTATGCATCTTGGAACAATCGACGGCGGAGATAGATGGAGTAGATCAGACGGCGGAGAAGAATATCGGGAGGCCTTACTTGACTGAACGATAGTACCCGAGATTTCAGAAATGCTTACGTATGGGGAGAGCCAGTCATCAACTCTAAATTTTCTCGGGTCTCTTGTGTACGAAAACTGCCTTCACGCAAAAGCGGTCCGAGAAACATCAAGGTGGTTTTGCTGGATTAAACATTGTTTGACCGAGCGACAGTTGAAATTATATTTTCAACACTAATGTAGCGATAGAGATAGTGATCAAGATGAGTATGATGATTTTAGGTATAGAGGTGAATGAGCTGAAGGAGCTTTTCATGATTGATATAGAGTAAAAGAACCACCAGTAGCAATAGTAGTAGATATAGCACCAAAAAAATAGATCATGTCGGTTCAGCACCAGTAATAGTAATAGAGCTAAGATCATAGGTCTCTTTACCAAGAGAAAACACAAAGGCTACAGACGCAGAATCCAGAGTCCACCTTTCGTGTAGCGAGAGTCCACCTTTCATGTTAGAGAACGAGATCCAGTTAGTTCCACATCCGAACCATATCTAGTTGCACCAGTAGAGTAAGAAACAACAGTTCTAACAAGATTCGATCCACCAGTACCGCTACTAGCATATCCAGTAGGTAAATTAGTAGCATAGTAAGCATCCTAATCACCATATGCAGATCCTCTAGGTCGAGAACCAATCCCATGCATTGAAACGCCAAGAGAAACGACAAGAGCAGTAGTAGAATCCTATGTTTATTCAGTAGATTAAGAAAATGAACCAGGACCAACAACATATAATCTAGCAGCTAGGGTAACACCAGAAGCAAGTTAAGATCATGACCTAGTAGCAACACTAACCAATAAAGTAGCATCCATAGTAGAAAGAGATGGAGATGCGTCGGGTGCAGTTTAAGTAGTTCAATTTCCAGATCAATACATAGAAGCGGATAAAGAACCAAGCCCGGAGATAACCCCTAGTTGACCAGTAACAATGTATCGCCATGCTCGCCATTTTCTATCCCTTGTTACTCCAGTACTAGCATCCCCATTCCTATTCCTTGCTAAATCCTTGTCTGAGATGGTCCATCTGAAAGCTAACATAATAGGATTATAATTGTTCACAACTGCAAGAACATAAGTATAACTAGGTGGTAAGGCATAGGTTCAATAAGGTAATGCATGGGAAGTATCGGAGCGAGTAGTTGGTTAAAAAATAGCATCAGCAAAGGAAGAAGAGTTATTAGTGAGTTTCTAATCCAATTGGAACCATTCCAGACCCAGATCAGGAGGCAGCATTTCTGAACTCCGTAACAACCCCATATCTAGATCAGGTAGTAAACTCGGGAGAAAGAGTACACTTTAAAGACAGTTCACCCTATTCATACGGAAGTAGTAGTCATTTCCATTGAGCCACATGCAAAGTGAATCTAGGGTGCACTTTCAACCTGGGCACATATAAGGTACAGAATGGGAGGGGAAAGAGCAGATGTTATATGTGTCAAGTCCATTAAGGCTAATGAACACTCCTAAACCCCAGATGGCCGAAAATCAAGTTATATTAGATATAAGAAAGCTATAGGAACTACTTGACAAAAAGGCACTTAGGCCACACACCCATAATCATCAATAAAAACACAATGGAGGAGAGGATGCATAAGCGTGGCTCGACCACCGGGAGAGGTAATCTCATCAATGATAATAGTATACTGGTGGAGGATACAAATACTTAAGATTTTCTTGTGCCCATACTGCCGCAAAATAGAAAACAATAAAATTAAAAATTTCACCTACATTTACCAACCGCCATAAATATCATTAATTACGAGTCTGAAAATATCCTATTGGAATTTAATGCGTGGCCTCATCACAACATCACACCGTCGCATCGGAGGAAAAGAAAAGATGTGCCGCCACTGCCATAATCGTTTGAATCATGTGATTTGCGATATGTGATCAGATCGCATCGCGAAATCGCAATCGGACACAATAGAAGGGACGTAGCGAAGGTTAACAAGGAAATGTGCAATATGCGATCTGTGACTTGATCGCATCGCAGGGAACTTAAATGGAGGTTTTCTGGAAACAGAATGCTGCAGTCGATCTCGCTCCACGGCAGTTTAAGTTATCATTCCAACACTCCCCTTTAATTTCAACTGCTCGGTTTTTCTGCATACCGAGGCATTTCCTGAAATGATCAAAACTTTTATTTCCCAATGGTTTTTTCAAGATGTCAGCTAACTCATCCTCTGTTCTGTAGTGCTGTAAAACAATCTCACCATTGTTAGCCAATTCACATATGAAGTGAAATTTGGTGTCTATGTGCTTTGTCCTTTTCTGAAAAATAGAGTTTTTAGACAATGCTATTGCCGAGCTATTGTCACAGTGAATGGTTTTGCCCTTTTCTTGTTCATGACACAAATCTCTGAGAACTCTTCTGAGCCACACTGCTTGGCATGCTACTGTTGTTGCTGCCACATACTCTGCCTCTGCTCTTGACAAAGACACAACTCGTTGCTTCTTGGAAGCCCATGAGATGGCTCTCGATCCCATATGAAACACATATCCTGATGTGCTTTTCCTATCATCAACACTTCCAGCCCAATCACTGTCAGTGTAACCTGTCAACATGAAACTTTCAGAAGAGGAGTATAAAATACCAATGAGTCTCTTTCGGTCTTTCCATAAATCTGGAGATTAAACTCCCAGCGTGCATAATGTCTGGCCTAGTTGCTGTCAAGTACATAAGGCTACCAACTATGTTCTTGTACAATTTTGGATCAGAATCCTTGCTGCTGTCTTCTTTGGTCAATTTCAACCCCATTACTATTGGAGTCATAGCTGCCTTGCTGTTCTGCATGTTAAATCTCTTCAACACTACTTCTACATATTTAACTTGAGAAATGAAAACACATCTTTCACTTTGGTTTACTTCAATTCCAAGAAAATACCATAAGAAGCCCAAGTGAGTCATTTCAAATTCACTTTTCATGAGTGCTTTAAAATCAACAATAAGAGAAGCATCATTGCTAGTAAAAATCAAATCATCTACATATAAAAAAACAATAAGAATCTTACCGTCATTCTCCTTTATGTAGAGTGTGGGTTCAACATCACACTTATCAAACCCATTCTCAATGAGATAAGCATCTATTCTGCTGTACCATGCTCTTGGAGCTTGCTTCAGCCCATAAAGAGCCTTCTAGTTTGCACACTTTATGCTCTTGGCCTTCAATTTCATAGCCTGGAGGTTGCTCAACATAAACCTCTTCTTTTAACACTCCATTCATGAATGCAGATTTAACATCCATCTGATAAATCTTCCATTTGTGTTACGCTACAATAGACAACATTGTTCTGACTGTTTCCATCATTGCTACTGGTGCAAAGGTTTCATCATAGTCTTTGCCTTGTTGTTGCTTGTAGCCTTTCACAACAAGTCTTGCTTTGTGCCTGTCAATCTTGCCTTCAACATTTCTTTTGGTCTTATAGACCCACTTAACTCCAATGGCATCTTTGCCTTCAGGGAGATCCACTAACTCCCATGTTTTACTCTTCTCAATTGCACCAATTTCTTCATTCATTGCTTCAATCCATTTATTTCATTTACAACATATTCAAAATGAATTGGGTCATCAACATGACAATACAAAGCGAATAATGACCGACATTGTTACTTATCTCTCCTTGTTCATAAATCTCATTCAAATTTCTGAATCTTGGTCTTCTTGGTGTGCTTGGAGTTTCATCCGAACTTGAGGGTATTTCAGATCCCTGTTGTGTGCTTGGAGAAGCACTCCCTTGATTTCTCAAGGCTGTTCGAATTCCGGCTTGTGGTGTGGTTTGTTGTACTTGCTGTGGTGGAGGAGGAGCCACCAAGGAAGGATTATTTGCTGTTGTCCCTTCCTCTTCTTCTTCGTGAGACACAATTGTCTTCACATTCACTGTCTTTGCTAAGCTTCTATCCCAAGCTTCATCTTCAATGAACTGCACATCTCTGCTTACTATGAATTTCTTGGTGGATGGATTATAGAGTTTGTATGCTTTTGACTCATCACAATAACCAATAAAGACACACTTCTCCCCCTTATTGTCAAGCTTCTTCCTTAGCTGATCAGGTACATGTGGATATGCTACACAACCGAATGCTCTCATGTGAGTGACAATTTTCTTTTGACCATTCCATGCTTCTTCTGGTATTTTTTCATGACATCTTTAGTTGGGCATCTATTCAAGATGTAAACTGCGCAAGTGACAACTTCTCCCAATACCCACGCGGCAAGTGTTTTGCCTTTAGCATACTTCTGACCATGTCAAGAATGGTCCTATTCTTCCTCTCAGCAACATCGTTTTGCTAAGGTGTATACCTCGTGGTGAACTGATTTTGTATGCCATTCTCTCTGCAAAAATGCAGAAATTCTTTGGAGATGTACTCTCCTCTATCTGTTCTGAGCACTTTGATATAATGCCCACACTGCTTCTCAACAAGAGTTTTGAAGTGGCGGAATTTCTCAAACACTTCACTCTTCTGTTTCAGCATATACACCCATGTCTTTCTGGTGTAATCATCAATGAAAGTTAAAACATATTTATTTCCGGAAAATGATGGTATTTGCATCGGTCCACACACATCATAGTGAACAATTTCCAAGGGTGCTTTTGCCCTCATACTCTTTCTTGCTGGAAAACTTTCTTTGTGTTGCTTGCCCAATATGTAGCCTTCACAAAGGCTGTCCCGTTTCTCGATCAATGGAAATCCCTTTACCATTCCCTTTCTGTGCAACAGATTCAAGCCTCCAAAATTGAGATGTCCAAATCTCAAGTGACATAACCAATTCTCATCTTTCACTTGTTCCTGAAAGACTTGTTGTGTTACAACTGCAATAGTTCTTCCTTCCTTCAAATTTGCCCTGAGTTTGAGAGGAAACATTCTATTGTTGGTCATCTGCACCTGTGCAATGATCTTCTTACTTGGAGGTATGTCTCTGATTGTACACATATCATCTTTGAAGAACACATTGTAGCCTTTGTTAATGAGTTGTCCAATGCTCAAAAGATTACATTTCAAACCAGGTACATAGTATACCTCTGGGACAATCATCTGTTCCCCATTTCTTGCTCGGATACTGACTCTGCCCTTACCCTTGACAAATATCTTACTATCAGTTCCTATTGTTACCTCAGATTTCACATTTTCATCCACATTGGCAAACATTTCAATATTTCCAGTCATGTGATTACTACAACCTGAGTCTAAGAACCAAAAATCTTCTTGTTTGACTTGTGTAATGTTACATGTTAACAACACAATCTTTGGATTCTTATCTTCTTCATTTGCAAAATTAGCATTCTCCCTACTATTCATGTCATTTTGTTTTTTCATACATGCATTGGCGTAGTGCCCATATTTCTTACAATAATGACATTGGACTTGGGATTTGTCATACCTTTGTCCATGAGCTTGCTGTTTGCTTGAACCTTCATCTTGGTTCTGATTGCGGCTCCTTCCGCATGTGCTTGCAAGATTATTTTAGCCTTTGTTTTGGCTTCTTCCATGACCTCTGCTATTTTCTCTGCCTCGACCTTTTCCTTGGCCAAAAGATATCTGAGTCTTGAATGCTTGCTCAAAAGAGGAATATGTTCCTCTACTCAGTCTATGTTCATGAGACATAAGAGAAGCACTCAATTCATCTACTGTGAACTGTGAGAGATCCTTTGTTTCTTCTATTGCTACCACAATAGATTCAAACCTTGATGGTAAACTTCTCAAAATCTTCTCTACTATCCTTCTTTCTTCAAGAATCTCACCATGAGATCTTATCTGGGTTATCAAGCCAATAACCTAAGTGAAAAATGAATCTATTGTATCAGATTCCTTCATGTTGAGTGTTTCGAAGTCTCTACTCAACATCTGCAACTTTGCAGTCTTCACCTTCTCCATCCCTTGATAGGCAGTTTTGAGAATATCCCATGCCTCCTTGGATTTTGTTGCTGCTGCAATCCGTGGAAAAACACTTTCATGTATTGATTGGAAGAGAAAAAAGAGATCTTTGCCATATTTCTTCCTATCGCTCTTCAACTGGTCTCTTTCTGCTACTGTCAAAGCAGCCAATGTTGTTGCATCTGTAGGTTCAGCATAGCCAGTTTCAACCAGCTCCCATATTCCTTGAGAAGCAAACAAAGCTTTCATTGTTATGGACCAATAACTATAATTTTTCCCATTAAACTGTGGCAGTTGGGAATATTTCAAACCAGTTCCAACATCTGTCATCTTAACCTATATAATTAAATAAGAGATACTGACTGTATAATTAAAACAAGCAAAAATAAATTCTCTGCTAGAGAAAATCTGCTCAATAAGCTTCTTATAGCTCCTACAGTGAAAAACAAACTCCGTTTTTGACTCACTGAGTTCCTAGACTAGCTCTGATACCATGTTGGAAATTTCTGTTAATTTCAAACACAAAAGAAATTGCGCAAAGAACAACGCTTTGTTTTTTAATACAGGATCTTAATCATAATGAAGAAAAAAACTTTTACAAAATAGTCTTCCTCTACTCAGAGGGATTACTACAGGAACGCTTCAATTCAGGAAACTAATTTCACTATCTCAGAAAATTATAGTTTCAGCAATGCTATGTGTTGCAAAAAAAAAAAAAAAAAAAAAAAAAAAAAAAAAAAAAAATGTTTGCTTGTGCCCATACTTCCATAAAATAGAAAACAATAAAATTAAAAATTTCACCTACATTTACCAACCGCCGTAAATATCATTAATTACATGGCTGAAAATATCCTATTGGACTTTAATGCGTCGCCTCATCACAACATCGCACCATCGCATCGGAGGAAAAGAAAAGATGTGCCACCGTTTCCATAACCGTTTGAATCATGCGATTTATGATATGCGATCAGACGCAGCGCGAAATCGCAATCGCAGACAATAGAAGGGACGCAGCGAAGGTTAACAAGGAAATGTGCGATATGCGATCTGCGACTTGATCGCATTGCAGGGAACTCAAATGGAGGTTTTCTGGAAATAGAATGCTGCGGTCGCTGTCGCTCCACGGTAGTTTAAATTATCATTCCAACAGTTACCTCGTGGTTATGCCTATTCCCATCTAGAGAACAACCAGTAACAGGGGAAGTTGCTTTATTATATTCAGTTGTGAAAGCACCAGAACTCAAACTATCTATAGCTCGAGGAGTTGATTTACCAGCAAATGATCTAGTGTCTCTAGGTAATAATAAGTTTATGCATGCAGTGGCAGCAAAGGCAGAAGTAGGAGCATCAATTCCATTATATGAATGATGGGCCCTATCCCCCACACACATATGGGTAGCAAATATCACGTCCCTGTCCAATCCGCCAAGAGAGGCCCCCATAAACAACCGTTCGTCCACAAAAGTAATCCATGTGGGGTAGCAGCTGTGGTCCAACAAAGTAACTAGTTGCGCAACCGCCTTATAATAAGTCTAAAAGGATGGGAGTATATAACAACAATAGACTAAAAATAAAGGCACGTGGGTGTGGCCTGGAAGCAGTTGAAATCGAATCGAGACAGAGAGAACTCGCCGTGGGTTCAATATTTGTTTTGTCCTATCATCATGAAATGGTCTCCATATGAAACATGGGGCTCACTGAACTGATAATTGGCGATGATCATTCAACTTACCAAGCTCCACTTGTTCTTGTTCCTTTTTTGAGTGGAATACTTACCTATATAGCTTTTTCCTCAATTGGTTCTACCAAGACATAGATTCTTTTATAGCTGGATAGGATATTTATTAACTACTAAGAAGACAAGATTATGAAATATCCAAGAAAATACTAACAGTAGATAAGTAGGTAATAACAAGATCAATGGAAATGTCTATAAGCATAACTACTCTTTTTTATATGTAACTCGATCTCATCTCGAAGTGGAGGTCAAGTAGGATCTATTGTTTCTTGTTGATTTTTGTAGACGATGATTTAATGACGATGATTAGGAATAGATAACTCGATCTTGACGTCATTCAGAAGTGGTGGTAGTGCATCAGATAATAACAAGGAATGCATTTCTTTCTCATTTCGCGGGATTAGTTACCATTTGAATCATAACATCCCTACCCGATTGGAAGACAATTACATACCCTATTCCTTAAGAAAGTACCTATCAGTTGGAGATTAGCTCGGAGGTACCATAAAGGCTCATAAACACCATTAGAAAAAGACGAGAGAAACCAAGCTAGGTATTTCTTATCAAGTGGAACTACACTATTAGGATTCTAATGTTAACTACACCGCAAATTCATGAGAATGGTTTTCTCGTCTGCTAGATTATGGTTTTTCATTAGCAGCACACGTAGACTATGGTTGTTCATCCACTAGCAGCAGGGTTTGTTCCTATAGTGGAGCAACACCATGCAACCTATCTTTGTTCCCTAAACCAATGGGACCATAATCTTAGTCTTACCCTTACAAAATGGGACCATGATCTCTAGTGTGATTATTACCATGGAACGCTACCAAAGTTAGCCCTATGATTACATGCATGACTGAAGTTATCCAATAGGCACGATATGAAGTGAGATTATTCAATTTTCATTTTTTATAAAACAAATATAAATTTGTCCTTAATTGGCGACTGAGCCTATATTATAAAATAGAATTCTATTTAATAAATTTTCTGAATCCCTGTTGTCAATGCTATACTTAATTGATTCTACCGACCCAAGCTTCAGTTCTATAATTGTTAAAGGGAGTTCCTATTCCAAGCCAATTTTTTGGAATCGATTTGGCTCAATTGTTTGTTATTATTTGAATCTAAATACTCATCTACTTTATCAATAATATTTGAGTAGGACATAAAGATTGATTCTTACATTTTTTCTCTGTGATTGAAGATCCAATCGAACTCAACGATCATTCTTGTTGAGTTCATATATGGATTCATTTTAGAATAATAATAAATTTTATCATGAACCTGACTAGGCCTTAGTTATTGATAGAGTTATTGATCTGTGATTTCCAGACAATTTTTGATATTGAATGCAATAGACCCAACCTGTGTCGAATATTCCCACTACACTTGCTATTATGACTGCATCGCAAGTACAGGCAATGCCAGTTGTGTGTCAACCTCAAGTCTCACAGGTTGCAATACAGCAGCCTCTTCTATCTATAGCTCAATCACAACCTGAGGTTAGCGCTTCCTTACCTGGAATGACTCAGGCTCAAATGGGTATTATCACTCCACATCTTGGTCAATCTTCTAGTATTGGACAACAACAAATGGTCCAACAACCATGGCTAGCACAATACCAACAATCGCAATTCCACCAAACCTACCGAGGAACTGAACGACACGGCTTCATGGGTAATGGACAACTACCCTTTCAAAATAGTTACGAACAATCACACTATACTTGTTATGTCCAACAACATTATCAAAGTTACCAACATTAGATACATTATGCTGGTATGCAAAGACCTACTGCTTAGGTGATTCCATCTTATCCTAGGTATGCTTCACCTAACCTGAATCAAAAATTGCCTTTTGTAGCAACTCTAGAATTACTAGATTTCAACCGGCTGATGAATGATCCAATTGCATATGCCCCATGGTGGCCATCGACTCCTCATAAACTCCCCTCCGATATTCCTAAATTCAATGGAAATCCAGTTGAATATCCATCAAATCATGTAATGACTTTTCATTTGTGGTGCTCATCTAACACCTTAAATGATGATTCGATTAGACTTCACCTTTTTCAGAGAATGCTCACTGGTCCGAAAGCGAAATGGTATATTGAATTTCCTAGAGCTTCGTTTGATAACTTTAGTGCCTTGCCACTACCATTCTAACCCACTTTCAGTTACCCATAAGGTACGAAACATGAACAAAAATCCTTAGCAACTTTAAACAGACCATGTCTACTCACATATCTCATCATATTCATGAGTGGCAACGCCGTCGTCGAATGGTAGAGGAATATGTTCCTGATCAGCTTTTGGCTGAGTGGTTTATTACGTCCTTATTGCCTTCAATTACTGAAGACATGGCGAAAGGAGGAGTTTTCACTTAAGAGAAAGTCATTGCTTGTGCCCAATATATAGACTTGATCTATACTTAGTCTAGCACACTCTATGACAAAATTCTTGGTGCTCGCAGACCAACATTTTCCATTCCTCCCCCTGCTAAATCAAACAAGGACTCTCATGTCGGTGATGGTGTGATCGCTACCTCAAGCATGCAAACTGCAAAGGCACCGTTTGGTAAAGCTCTTGCAGTTTCTAGTAAAAAAGCAAATGACAAACCTCTTGCCTCAAAGATTAATGCCATGTCATCTAACAAGGCAAAGAATCCTAAGAAACCAGGGGGCAAGAAGAAATCAAAAGATAAAAAGAAGAAACAAGAGAGTTCAACTCCTGAAAAATCTTTTGAGAACCCTCTTGGGTGAAAGAAACATCGTGATCCATGTTATGTTTGTAACGAGGACCATTGGATGAGAGATTGTCCACATCGAGCTGAGGTTACAAAATTGCTAAAGACTTCAAATACCTCTGCGGTGTTGACTGATCCATTTCCAAACTCAGAAACTAATCTGGTTACTATCGATCATGCTTCCACATCCCAAGTGCTTATGTTATCCGTCTCAAAATAGTTGAATGATGCTTTGATATTGACAAGGAACAAAGATTATGGGAATCCACCATCGTCAAACAACAAGGCTACAAATCAACCTAGTAGTTCGACGACGACTTCGCTAGAAGTTGTTACGCCTGTTATTCCTAAATTAACTATAAATCCACCAAAGGGAGTCATACATAAGTCGAAATTTAGTCCTTGTGCTCGAGCTGCACATAATTATAACATAGTGGAGGATCTCGCTCAATTGCCATCCGCTATGTCGACGCTAGAAGTACTGCAGAACTGCCCCTCCCAAAAGCAGGCTCTGTTATAAGCAATAGGTGGGATTGATCCAGTGGATTCCAATCTTGTGGCCTTTGACCATAAAGGATATGCACCTCAGTTACTGGCTCAACTCGATTTCCTTACACACATAAAAGTACTCAATAAAATTGTTCATCGAACGATCATTGATGAGGGGGCATCCACTTGTATTATGTGAATGAGTTCGTGGAAAACTCTAGGTTCACCACCCTTGTCTCGATCATCAATGACATTAAAGGCATTCGATGGAAGAACATACACGCCATATGGGATTTTAAGTAACTTTCAAGTCGAATTGGGGTGCAAGGCTGTAGAGATTGAAGTCGAGGTCATTAATGGAAACCTTGACTACAGTATCTCATTGGGAAGGCCCTGGATTTATGCCATGGATGTTGTTGTGTCTACATATTTTAGAAATATTGCATTTCCTTTTCAAGGTGGAATTACAATCGTTGACCAATTAGCTTTCTTTCCTAATAGTTAACAAGATGTTGGAAGCATTCCATTGATCAACGCAAGTTCTCAATCACTTCAACATGTCGAAGGAGGTGTTGTCAGGAAATCTAGTGTCCACTCGGAGCTGCTAGTCCCACTAAGGTGGGTAGCTATCTTAGAAACAAACAAACCAAAACTACTTTCGCTTTCCTTTATGAGAAGTAGATAAGAGGGGAATAAAGGACACCAACCTCAGTCTTGCGCTTGGTTCCTTTCTTGGTTCATCTCCCTTCTTACAAATCTTTGCCACTCCTTCTTCGTTCACCCAGCTTCAGAGAATACCTGTGGAATCAAAGCAACATAATACTATCGAAGAACAAAAATCTAAAATCATAAAAAATATAGGACCAGATATATATTGACTACACAAATTCATATATCATCAAACATACAAGAATGTGGAGGAAAACTTGAATACTTTTATTAATATCAAGAATAGCAAAGAGGGTTACAACCCATTATTCTGACCCAATGTCATCCTCTCAGCATGAAAACCCTTCTTTACCTCATGAAAAGATTAGATCACCCAACACTATGATATTGCACAAAGAAACCAACAACACTTCCTTACAAGATACAAGATTCGAGCCTCTGGATCTCTGTGATGAGGGATCCATCTATAGATGATTGTAGGGGGGTGAGTCAGCTTCTGGGATTTTGATTAGTGTCCTCTTTCTGAAAGTTCTTGATTCCACTTGGAGATTGATGATCTCTTACTCATCCCTAGGCAAATTTAGAGAGGCAAGTGTCACAGGAGAAGTTTCTGGAAGATTCCATGATCATCCACCTTGCAAACTATCTCTGCCATTTGTCTACTCTCGCCAATTACACCCTACAGAAGGGCTTTCCAATATGCATCACAGTTTTTAATCTGAGTAGGTGAGATGCATTGCACCCTCTGCACTAGGTAGTCTATATAGTCCAGTTTTGACCAGTTCTGAGCAGTTTTCTATGGAGAACTTCTGGGAGATGATGTAATGAGCTGACCTTATTCCTTTAGGGTGTGAAGAAACACTTTTAGGGACTTAGAAGCCCTTGTTTTATGGATATGTGTGATTGGGGTTGTAGTGCCCATAAATGTCTATAACAGTTGCCCCCTAAAGCATGAGGTTGCTAATCTTATGATGTTGGGTGAAATACTTTATCATGAGGATCCAAAGTTTTTTTGAGCTTTAAGGCGACCTGTAATAAGATACAATAAAAAGCATTATCTTCATAATATTTTTCATGATCTAGCTAAGGCGGGCATTCCCATGCTCATCTTTATAAATTCATTTCCATGTACATAGGACAGACAATCGTCTGTGTAGCAGACCGATGATTCGGACGGAGTCATCATCCTTTGATTCAGATGATCATTTGTTCGGCAATGATGTACATTTGATGTCTTTATATTCCTAAACATATCGTAGCCTAGATGGATGAAACTAGATCCGGGGTCTTCAAACTCGTTCAATCTTCACTCAGAGTACAAGTCAATCCATGTGAAAGATGTTCTCGAGTTGAACATGGAAAGACATCGCCTAATTACCAGCCAATAATGTAAGTTGTTAATAGGAACGAGAGGAATCACCGATAATGATGATGATCCTCAAGGTACGATAGAACAATTCACGTGGTGTGAAAATGGGACTTGGTGTCGAACACCACATAAAATCTTTGGGTCGAAGGCCATTGATGTAAACCTGTCACCGGAAGTGAGAAACTTGCCATTGAGGCATGCAAGGTTCAAAGTACTGAAAGGGTAGTTCCTAGGTTGATTTCTTTGATAATGAGCTGATGTCGACAAGAAGTGACCCATTGTAGGAGGGACTTAATTAATCCCACATCTACGACACAGAACGGAGCAAATGATTTTGCAGGTGAAAACGATTTGATGATACAGGGTTCAGGGTGGCGGTCATGAAAGAATGGAGCGTGAATGTATTATAGTGGATGAGACAGAGGTGAATTCTCTGAGCGACATCTCTTGAACATACCGGTGACACTAAAATGGATTGGTACCATTAACCCCAAAGATCGATGGTACGATGGACCAATGGTGATATGACTAATGACGTGGAGTGAAAGTGTCATGTTCAAGAGCGACTTGCTACCAATAAAGTTTCTTCAAGTTTTCTTCCCAATTTTCCCCAGTCATTGCTGACCAGTACCTCTTTATTTTTATCAAGCTTGAGGAGGCTAACATATGCTTGTTCTATAATTCGCCCTTCGGGTGAACCCGTTGCTATGTTTTAATGAGCCTAGTGACACTGAAACTTGTTCTCGTCCATTTGGACAAGTTTGTCACTATTTATTTTAATGAGTTTAATGAAAATGATAACTCAATTCTTTTTCAATTTTAGAGAGTCTGAAAAGGGATGGATAGGAAGCTCTAATAATCCCTTTTTCTCATAGAATCCCTTAAGTCCGAAAAAGTATAAAATAATACGAGAGGGATGAATTTTCGATTGTTTTAACGAGCCAAACAAGACAAGCGCTCGATCTTTTTTTGTAATAATCCCTCAAGTCTAAAAATATTAAAATCTAGAGGAGGGATATCACTTCTGGTAGCTTTAACGAGTTGGAGAGGCCCATCGCTCGGCGACCTTTTCATATTTTACGAGTCAGATGAAAAGAGCTTAAAGGAGACTCATTTTTTTAGGAACGAGTGATATTTTCGGGTACAGCTGATTCCAGGTAAGGTTTGGAATTTTCCAATCACGGCAGTGTCACAAGGATGGCTAACAGAATCTATCAAAGTGTTCCACATCACATCTCCAGTTGTTCTAGATAATCTTGTTCTAGTAGGTGCAACCTTCCATTTTCTACCTTCGAGAGAGCCTTCTTTTGAACCACTATTGAGGAGCTGGGAAGTAGAGAAGATAGCGATAGATAGAAATAAATGGTAGATTTAGAGGCTGATCCTAGGTTTCGTAATGCCTAAAGACCATAAGGGAGAGAAAAAGACCTAACGTTTCATGCTTGAACCCACCTCATAGTTACTTGCTCTACCATAATTTACTTATTGCCTTCGCCATATGGGAGAGATGAAATTTTTCCTACCCGAACTCATTTATTCTACGAGGAATATGAGGGAGGTGAGAGAGTAACTACTATGAAGAAGAAAAAACCTTTGTTTTCCACAAGCTATTTCACTACTGTGCTACCTAGACCTGTTATACATGTACCACTGGAATGAATCACTTAGAGGCCACTTCTATAGGCCTTTTAGAAGTATTGGATGGATAGATATATGGTGCTAAATTAGTTGAGAAAAACTTTTAGTTGCATGACATGATGGTTTATTAGCCCAAGGGGGTTTTAATTTCACTAAGATTGTTTCACTATACGAGATTGATTCTCAACATGTGAAAGAGACATCTTTGAATGGATGGGATTGTGGTTGAATGGCATTGAGTTGGTTCGATGGTTGGTTGATCACAAGCTCTGCTATTGGCATTGACACAAGCCAATAGAATGCTAATAGAAAGAAACACCCCATTTGAGATTCTTTTTATAATTCACTAGAACCCAAAAGCCCCAACCCCATTGCGTAGGTGCCTTATGAGTATTGAATCTATAATGTCACCATAGAATAGGCTGATCAGGCGAGAAATAGACCTTTTATAGTCTTTTTTTCGTTACCATTATTACATATATAATATGAAAAAACTTCTCGTTAGAAGGACTAACTCACAAACCAACCAACTAAGAAAGGACAAGTGAGTGATTCATTTACAAAATGAAACTTAAGGACATTTAGCGACAACAACCACCTACTAAAGTGAGGAATCTTTGGGGAACCTCATTTTGATAGATGGGACAACCTTTTCATTGCTAGGACATATATTGTTGATGCCCAGACCCACATAGAGTATCTTTTCACACTCATCTTACTTTGGAGGGACTATTATTAGACCCTACAAGTACTATCAAAAACCTACGATGATGGGATGGAGTACCAATCCTTCAGTATAACAAAAATAACACTCGGGGGAGAGTCTTTACAAAACTTACCTTGGATGGAGAGGCTCCATTTGGTGAGGTATTCCCAGTAGGCCCTATAGAATTAGATCTTTGGAGGCACTTCTAGAATATAATAGAAAAGGAGGAAAACCTTGAATTGTTTACTCATTTGATCGTTTAATGGCCATGGGAATTTGAATCACTCCATTATATCTTACCTTGGAAAGACTATAAATTTGCCTTAAAGGAAAGGAATGACTTTCTATGGACAAAACTAGCTACATGCCTTACAACATAATGAAAAGACCAAGTAAGATCAATACAGGCTCTTATTGGACTTTATGCCAATGGGGAGGAGAGGAGAGAGCTTATCAAGGATGGATTGGATCATGGGAATTGGCAATCATGATACCTTACCACCTTATACCACCTTTCAAATGCACTTTCTATTTGCAGTCACCCCTAGTAACATGCTAATAAGGGAGGGAATCTGGAAGACCAGGAGAAGTGCCAGATTGGATCAGGTGATGTGGGAATTGAAAGAAATGCTCTCAGTCATACACTTGCGCTAATAGAATTTCCTTTTTGAACAACCAATATGGGCACCTAGACCCATGATAACCACATGTTCTAGTATAAGAAACACTCCCTATCAGATTCTTTTTCGAATTCACTAGAATCAAACTTTTTCCCCTCGTGCTTGAGGAGCATGAAATAAATCATTAAACAAGAAAGTTGATATGGCTTCAGAACATATACCTTATATGATTTTTTTGCATTTTTTTTATTAAGTATATAATATGAGAGAGATATTTTTACTTTTACATGAATTACTGTACAATGCAACCAAAATAGGAATGATACCTTCTTTTTTCACCAACCTTGAACTTCACGACATGGAGTGCTGCCCGACAACCATTAAGTCATGAATATTAATCAGGATCGAAATTAGACGTAACTTTATTTTATTACTCTTACTCTTACTTTTACCCCTGCCCTACCCGTAATCACATTCGATGGAAGGAAGGGAAGAAGAGTTTCATCACTACTGCACCAGATATTTCATTTTTCGGGTCGGGTGGGATTAGACACCTTACCTTTCTATTTATACAACTTTAGACTGAAAATTTAACACTACATCAGCCAAGATTACCCCACGTAGGGAGGTAGGGGCTAATCTTTTTATTTTACCTGCACGAACTTCTTATACCTCGAGGGAGCCGAGGAACTGGAATCACAAAGTGTTCAGGAAAAGTTGAGCCTTCCTTATAAGTAGAAGCCATGGATGAAATTGGTTCATCACTAGATTGTTGGATCGGAATGTGGAATAAACATGGGATTTATAATCGCTTCATGAGAATAATTTTGAAGTATTGGATTGATGGCATGGAGAAACTTACCCCACGAAAGAATGAGACCCATAAGATTAGGACCTATAGGAGATAGGATTAGAACACATTCTCTTGTTCAGACCATATACTTGCCTGAATTATATTATCTCTACAATCCTACATTAGGTTGTACAAGCTTTAGGAGGAACTCCTAGAATAGAATGGAAGGAATTTGTTTAATCTTTGGATCGAAATCAGAATGAAGAGAAGAAAGCGCCCTTACCACCTTGGAGGGAAAACCCTTATATATCCCTTCCATAGCTCTTAAAATCAAACCCTTCTCGTGGGAGTAAAACCTAAGTAGTCTAGAAAGCCAACCCTATCCATGCATGATTAGCCATCTGTTTAAGCCCCATTGCCTAGAACCTCCACCCATGGGCTCGAGCAAGAGACTCTTGGCTCTCCAATGAATGTGTTCAAGGCATAAAGTCTAATCCTCGGTCAGTTGTCTTCCTTCTTGGCAGTTGGGGGGCTTTCTAATAACCCTCATCTCACTACCCTTTGCCTTGGAGAGAACCTTTGAACCTATGCATTAGACATACTACCTTTTCTAAGTGGAAATATAGCCTTGGAAACAACCTCTGACTAAACACCTTCCTACTTGCTTCCTACCCTCTCCATCTGAAAGAAGTAAGTTCAACATAGTAGGGTCAGTTCACCTTGTTTTTTAATGAGATTGTCAGATTACAAGGGTTGCCAACAACCATCCTATCAGACAGAGACGTGAAGTTCACGGGACATTTTTGCCATACCTTATGGGAAAAAATGAACACCCAATTAAGCTACAGTTCTGCTTATCACCCACAAACCGACGAGCAGACAGAGGTTGTGAACAGAAGTCTGGGAAATCTGTTACGTAGCTTAGTCAGAGAGAATTCTCGAATGTGGGACTGAGTGCTAGCGCAAGCAGAGTTTGCTTACAACGATTCGCCGAATCGTAGCACGGGTCTCAGTAGCTTTCAGATCGTATATGGCATGCACAATCGTGGAGTGCATGAACTTCGGGATCTTGGTTTACAGGAACGATGGAGTGCAGATGGAGAATATTTTGCTAATGCAATGAGGGATTTACACGAACAGGTGAAAGAAAAATTACAGGACAGTAGCTCGAAGTATAAGGAACACACAGATTTAAGAAGAAGAGAAGTTCATTTTGACGTAGGGGACGAAGTTCTAGTACTCCTGCGTAAGGAACGTTTCCCTAAGGGTACGTACAATAAACTGAAGTACAAGAAGATAGGGCCTTGTAAGATCTTGTGAAAGTTTTCAGTGAATGCCTACGAAATACAACTACCACCTGGAGTAGGCATATCACCTATCTTCAATGTGGCAGATCTGTTTCCGTATATAGGCGATCTGTTGGAGGAAAAGAAGGATGAACCCAAACAATCCACGTGGAACACCCAGGAAGACGGAGAAACATGGAAAAGACAAATGCCGTATGTCTAACCTCCTGAGATCGAAGGCATCCTCGAAACTCAGGTAGTTAGGCGTACTCGGCGGAAAAATTATTTTCAGTACCTGGTCAAGTGGAAGAACCGTTCGATTGAGGACAACTCATGGCTTGGCGCCAGGCAGATTGAACGAACAAGAACATCGGTAGAGGAGCTCATGAACCGGAGTCATGATCTCTTTTCACCCCACGAGCCTGATGCAGGAGCATCCAACTCATCGTAATTGGGCAGAAAGAACTTCAACCAGGTTCAAAATCTAGTGATCGATTGAACTGTCAAATTCTTATGGGAATAATTTTTCTTTTTATTTTATTTCACAAATTCAACGAAAGTTATATACTTCGTTTATTTTCCAGTTTAGGATTGTTGTAGTTTCAATTGTTAATTAGAGAGTAGTCCATGTAATTAGGGAAAATAACAATCAACTATTCCTACAAGTCTTGGAATACCAAATGAGTATAGTTATTGATAGAAGTAGAAATTATGTAACCATATTCTGTAACAGTTAAACTAACTGTAAGCATCAAATGACAAACAAAGACTATAAAGTCAAAACAAATGTAACAGAATAGGGTTCAGTTCAGGAGAGGAAAGTTGAGCCAATTCAGAAGAAAAAGAAATAGAAAAGAACAAGCATTCAAAAACAGAGAAGCTATTGTCCATCTGTAATATCTGTACAAGTGTTTGTTTAAAATGCATTTACGTTTTCAATATCTAATGAGTTACTGTATCATTATTATTTATTGATTTGTTGTGGCTACTGTGCAAACATCATTCACAGTAAAATACTAAGCAGACAGACAGAATCACAATGAATTCCGAGTTACCAAACTAACAGTCATCTATTCATTTTCCGCACGCGGTAAAGCAACAGTTCCAGTCCATTGATGTTCAGTTAACAACGACTGAGAATACAAACAACAACGATTACAAACTTTCCAACTTTCGAATACACAGAAGGACGAACGATAACCCAACGCCGAATACACAGAGGTAACAAAACAACCATACAGTCTCTTTTACATTCGGAATTTCATTTCAATTATCAAAGAACAAAATTTACAGTGCCATTGGTAGAGCCAAATAAATATTACGGAGGACAGAGACCATTAAGACATAAATAGAGCCGAGCACGATTGAAAAGTCGGAAACCCTCACACATCGAAAAACCCCAAGTTAGGGTTTGAACCAGACAAACGACGAGAGGCCACAAAACCCTTATACATCTCACACACAGGCGACAAAATCAAATTACAGTCGAATAAGCATGAATAGTGACTAAGAAACCAGACTACGAGACGGGTCGCCCTCAGAAACCAAAAATTACAGACAGAGAATGAAGTTTCAGGCCTACCCAGGAGGCGAAAAAC
>APFE030592710.1:0-21855 GCA_000404065.3 Pinus taeda | reverse complement strand
GCTGTTGAATATTGTAAAACTTGTGACAATGTGGCTGACATTTTTACAAAGCCTCTTGCACGAGTAAAATTTGAATTGTTTAGAAATATGCTAGGAGTCCAGGAGAACCCTTTCTCCATTAAGGGGGGGAGTTGAGAATAATTAATATTATTTTATTATTAATGGAGAAAATGGTTACATTGTTGTAACTTTCTCCCTAGTTTAGGATTAGTTCCTATAGTTATGGGGTTTGGGTACAACTTCCTATTTCCTAGTATTGTATTTAATGATGTAATCTTTTGATTGAATGCAATAGAGTGAACGAGAGACATCTCTCAAGTTTTGTGAGTGTAGTCTCCAGGTGCAGGCCACACCTGAGAGCTACATCTCTTTCTTTTCAATTCAGTGCATATTTTATCTGTAAAAGAGACTTTCAAGGATAATAAAGAGAAATATGATGACTTCATCCAGGTCATGAATGCTTTCAAAGCCCGAAGGTCTGTACTTTTTTTATATAAAGATTGGCATTATCAATCAATACCTGTTATTTTCTTTGGTCTACATTAACTACACATGGTAATTTTTCTGGCAACTTTGCAGACTTGATACGTTCGATGTTATAGTTCGAGTAAAAAATTTATTTAAAGGCCATAATTCCCTTATTTTTGGTTTTAATATCTTTCTGCCTAAAGGTTATGAAATTATATTTCTTTCCGGGCAAAAACCTGCTGATTTTCGCCAAGCAACCCGTTATATTAATAAGATCAAGGTAATGCAGATGATCAATTATGTTAATAAAATCAAGACAATGCAGATGAGGATGTATTAGTTCTTTGATATTTGAAAGCTATTTTATATTTACAATCCAATTTATTGTAACTAGATGTGTTTTTGAAATGTTGAACTGGTATAGGAGTATTTGTTATAACATTCTTGTTTTGACATTCTTGTTTTGGTTTATTATTTTCAGACAAGGTTTCAAAGAGATGAACAAGTATACCCAAACTTTTTAAATATACTAAACATGTATAAATCTGGGTACAAATCAAGAGATGAAGTATACAAAGAGGTACTTTCTAGTGTTTTGCAAATATGAGAACATAAATGTTAATTTCTTCTAATTCTTTTAAGCTAAGTTATTCTATAAGGAATTTAATTCTATTTGTCTGTATGCAGGTGGAAACACTATTTTATGATCATCAAGATTTATTAGAAGAATTTAAGCTTTTTCTATCAAACTAGATAGGTGGAAACACTATTTTATGATCATCAAGATTCACTAGAAGAATTTATACTTTTTCTACTAGATGAGAGATTTATTAGAAGAATTTGCACTTTTACTAGCAAATGAGATAGGTGGAAATACTATTTTATGATCACCAAGATTTACTAGAAGAATTTATACCTTTTCTACTAGATGAGACACCTCCAACTCCCATTTCCAATGTGCATTTATAGTCATTTCTATTGGGTATTTACAAAAAGAAATTGTGGTGAAGGCCTCTTATCTAATCACTATGTTATATGTTAAAAGAATGAGTGACTATGCTTTATCAATGTAGTTGTGAAAAGTACAAACTTAGAGAACCCAATGAAAGTTTTTTCCATTTTATATTAACATCTAGTTATGAATGATGTCATAATATTGATTGCAAATTCCTAAAGCTATGCTCATTTTGCAAATAAACATTTTATTACTTAGTCAAAGTGGGTCATTATATTACAGACTCAGTTCTATTCCATGTGAAAAGATTAGTAATCTTTTTGTGCTTTTAAAAATAACCATGGTCAATTTCACAATTAGAGGTATGTTTGAGAAGACAAAAATCAATAGTAATTTGTAGCAAAAGTTGAATTCAACAAAATAAGGCAGTGAAATGAAAATTGTTTGCCCTTCCTTATATTGGTGCTTCCAATATAGCATTTTAGTTAGTTTGTTTTGTTATTGCTTTGAAGCATATCCATGTTGAAATCTCTACAATGAATATTGTTAAATATAAGGGTATATTACATAATGTTAGCATTTTAGTTTGTTTGTTTTTCTAATGCTTTGAAGCATATCCATGTTGAAATCTCTACAATAAATATTGTTAAATTTGAGGGTGTATTACAAAATGCTTTTGTAACAGTATGCAATGTGTTGGTCAATGTTGCAGAAGGTGCAACATACAAATTAGGAACTGAATATGCATGTCCTGAAGAATCATCTTCTATATTGTAGCTTCTACTTTTTTCTCTTAAAACTCCAAATGTTCCAAAATCTATATATCTTCAAGTTTTTGTAATAAGATGGGTTCTTTCAAATATATTTCTTGTAAACATAGGATGTGAGATTGCATTAAATCATTGTTCCTTAGTAGATCATTTATATGTGTTTGTAAGTTGTGGGTTTTTACCGAGTGTTGAGGTATATGCATTTGTTTCAATGGATGGGTAATTATAGTGGAGTTCCCACTTTGTATTTTTTTTTTAGATGTTCTATTTCAAGAGAAATTTTGGACTCTTGTCTAGAATTGGTATTGGATAAAGAGTAGAAAGTAACTTGTTATTATTATGGGTAGCTAAATGTTACAATTTCAAGGTGCTTTTACCCTACATGTTCTATTTAAATGTTCCACCTTTATGTTGGTTGAAAGACATATGGGTTATATCAATTTGACACATTTTCCTCTGGCCCATCCCCTTAGATTTGTTCTTATTTATGAGTCCCATGTTACTCTTTTGAAACTACAGTGACAATTTATAGTTTGTGTATTATAATGTTGTCAATTGATTGAGTTCTTCTGAAGATTTCTTATTACAAACTGGAAATGATTCCTTTATTCTTTGTTTTGTATCAAGAATTAACTCCCACTATAGTTTTTATTCCAAATAGTTTCTTTTCACAGTTCTATTTTTATT
Source organism: Pinus taeda (assembly GCA_000404065.3). NCBI lineage: Eukaryota > Viridiplantae > Streptophyta > Pinopsida > Pinales > Pinaceae > Pinus > Pinus taeda. The sequence continues at coordinate 18,975 of APFE030592710.1, read as the reverse complement.
TGGCTTACAACCTTTACTTTTAAAAATAAAGTGGATTATTTAACATACTCATTGTTAGAATGCATAGTTCATGCTTCAATTTGTGTTATAATGTTCTTGTTCAGTATTTTTGTCCAATCTTTGGAGTTAGTTATTAAATTCTAATTCTATTACTTTATGTGATTTCTTATTTCATCTAGTGCTGATAATCTAGTAGGTTAGTCTAGTAGGTAAGCTGGATCCTATTTTCTCTCGAACATTCTTCCCACCTTTATAGAGCACCTATATATATATTGCACTTCTTAATAGATTATGGGTAAAGATCTGATTATCTAGCGAAAAAAGCTTTTTCTTAAAAGCAAATGATTATTGAAATCTTGATTGGAATTGGCTTATAAGGAAAATGGAGAACCTTATTCATCACTAGTGTAACTATTGGTTATCAAGATGGGTTTGACTAGTTCTAGTTAAAACAGTTTTAGAAGCACAACATGTCTTCTGGTAAATACTATCTTTGATCCCTCGGGGCATTCTTTACAAGATTCAGTGGCTCTATTTCTAATTCATATGGTATGGTAGTAGGGAGAAATATGGATTGTCTTTGGTTAAGTGGAATAAATTTGCTCTCCCAAAATCCCAAGGGGGCTAGGTTTTCAAAAAAATATTACTATTTATGCCTTGGTAGCCAAGAGTGTATGGAGGATAATAAATTCCAATGGATTATGGACATAGGTTATTTGATCAAAATCTATCCAGCGAGACTCTACTTAATTGTTTGAGGTGTCCAAATCCCACAAAAAGGCTCGATGTTTTAGAAAGCTCTTATTGATGCCCTTCCATCAATTTATTAACTACTTTGTTGGAAGGTTGGTAAAGGTGTCCAAGTGAAAATAGGACTTGACCCATGGGTGGGGTGCACTGGTATATCATTTGCCTCATCTTATGATAACACACATTCCAGCCAATGGATATTACACCTTATCTCAAATTGCAGATCCACTAGCTTCAACAACATATCTATATGAAGATAAATAGACATATCCATATCCTCTGAATTTCTAAGACATTACCTTGTCCAATTTCATATCCATTAGATCTTGGGAGTATAAGGATAATCTAGTGATTCAAATTTGACCTGACCCATACCTTCATTTAGAGCTCAAGAAAATGATGTTCTAGGGATCTTCTCTAACTAATAGTTATCCATATGTTCATGAAAACTGATGTAGATGCTCTGGTTCAATGTGACCCACTCTTTTCACTAGGCATGAAGGTTCAGATTCTTCTCCACTGAAAATGAATCTCTTCATCTGTTTCAAAATTATAATGAGTGTGGAATGTTTTGATGCAAATCTGAATTTCATGCAGAACTTCTTAGATACTATGTCTCAATCTCTTGTCTCTCTCTTAGTCTCTTCATGAACATACCAACTCCTTGGCACAACATCTAGAGTGTGAATGAACTTGTGAGTGGAAGTTTGGGAACTTGCTTGGATATATTATCACTGGAACTATTTCTTGGAGATATGGATTATAACCAACCCAATAGCAACAAGAGGTCGGGATGATGACTAGCCCCTCAACTATCGTAGACAGGTTTAGGCCCCACTGATTATACCTTCACACCTTTCTTGGACAGATGAGGATTACTCCTTTAGGGAACATTACATTATCTAAGCGAGCATGGATGTTTCAGAGCTCAAGGTTTAGGTGATACTAAATATAGTATAAGAGGCTGTGATGAGCCGAGAACTAATACTGTTGCATCTATGATGAGCTGGCACCAAATAAAGGAAAGGGGAGCTATTATCCCGGTCAGGAACTAATGGTACACAGAGCTATTTCCCAACGAGCAACTGTGGTCGTATGAGCCGAGATCTAAGGTTAGTGATGGAAACGCAGTTTCTTATCCATCACTAGTAGCATAGGTAGAAGTAGAGGTAGAAGCAGTTGACTAAGTAGTAGACCCAGTTTCTTATCCATCACTAGTAGCATAGGTAGAAGTAGAGGTAGATGCAGCTGACTAAGCAGTAGACCCAACACGAGTAGATGTAGAGTAATATGTTTAAGCAAGACGAGTAGCATAAGTAACAGAAGGAGCAGAAGAGATAGTAGATCAGTAGCAGTTGTTTGCAGTAATAGCAATAACAAGAGAAGAAGAGGTAGCTGGAATGTAAGATCGAGACCCATTATCAATAGCTTACCCACCACTATCTTGCCTGGTATCTATTCCCATCCCAGCTTCCCTTCACGTAGTTCCATCTTGAGTTTACCCAGCGCTAGGAGAGGTAGATTCAGTAAATGTAGAGTCTGTTGATTCTGCTAATTAAGAAAGTGATCTAATTGATTCAGAAGCGATTGACATGGTTCCCGTACCAAAGGTACCAAAGTCAATTAATCCAGAGCCAGTGAATGATCCAGTAGCTTACCTAGTTCCAGTCTACTAAGCTTCACCCATTTACCCAATGGCTAAGGTAAAGGCAGTTGGACACCCAACAATAGAAGTTCTAATTAATCAGTCAATGGAGATTACAGAATATCCACTTATACCTGATCGAGATCTAGAACCAGAAGCATATCAACTCTAAGCACCCTATGCAGCGTCTGTCTATCCAATACCATCATCTAACCCAACAACACCAGCAACAGATCCTGTTCTATGCCAGCGTCTGTCTATCCAATACCATCATCTAACCCAACAACACCAGCAACAGATCTTGTTCTGTGCCATCATCCATCTCTTGACCAGAATCGTTGTAGATAAAATATCCACTTATACCTTGGTGGAAGAACTCCATTCTCGTCATTGGATCATCCTAGAACACTCATACACCTAACTTGTTATTAGTACCTATTCAGTGGTGGCTGCTAGTACCTATTAATCTAAGCGTAGGGAGGGGAAGGAACAAAGCTATAAGCGAAGGGATTGTAAACAAGTGATCCAGTTAATCCAGTAGTTGATTCAGCAACCATTGAAGCAGTTGAAGATACATACCCATGCCCAGAAAGCTAATCCAGCTATATAGGACCAATAGTTTACCCGCCAGCACCTCTAGTACCAGCAGCAACAAGAAAAGTAGATGTTTTTTCAGTTGAATATGTAGTTGACTCTACAACAACAGGTTCAGCATAAGTAGATCTTGTCGATTAAGCAAATGAACTAGTACCTTGTTATCGAGATGATGACCTTCGTGATCGAGTTGTGGATGATCCATATAGAGACACATATAGGGAACTAGCCACTACACATGGAACTAACCACTACACATGGGGAACAGGAAATAACCACCACATTAGATAAAACCACCTAATGTAGTGATAGAGATAGTGGTCAAGATGAATATATGATGATTTTAGGTCTAGAGGTGAATGAGCTGAAGGAGCTTTTCATGATTGATATAGAGTAAAAGAACCACCAGTAGCGATAGTAGTAGATATAGCACCAAAAAAATAGATCATGTTGGTTCAGCACCAGTAATAGTAACAGAGCTAAGATCATAGGTCTCTTTACCAAGAGAAAACACAAAGGCTACATACGCAGAATCGAGAGTCCACCTTTCATGTTAGAGAGCGAGATGGAGTTAGTTCCACATCAGAACCATATATAGTCGCATGAGTAGAGTCCACCTTTCATGTTAGAGAGCGAGATGGAGTTAGTTCCACATCCAAACCATATCTAGTGGCACGAGTAGAGTAAGAAACAACAGTTCTAACAAGATTCGATCCACGATTACCGTTAACACCATATCTAGTAGGTAAATTAGTAGTAGAGTAAGCATCCTAATCACCATATGTGTTGAATATGAAATGAATTATTTCAACCAAATTGAGAAGCCAACAGTACTATGAAGAACAATACATATAAAAAATATAGATAAAACAATTAAAAAACACAGTCAGTGTGTGAGCTAAAAATGCTGCAAATTTCATATATTCATTCAACTATTAACTACATTATTAAATAGTAAAACTATTACTAAAATCAGCTCTCGAATAAATCTACTTGAATTACAACTAATTTCATCACTTTCTAGAAGCACTAACCACCCTAACAATCTCCTGCTTTAATTTTGCAGTGAACACAAAATCTGCTTACTACTTTGTCAACATTTTACATAACTAATTAATCATTATTTCCAACACTCCCCCTTAATGATTAATGAGGATTTACTATCTTATCTCTTATTGCCAAAAACTGATCTTTTGCCACTGCTTTGGTGAAGATATTTGCTAGTTGATGCTAAGTATTTATATCTTTTAATTCAATATCCTTCTTCTGTACCAAATCTCTAATGAAGTGATATTTCAGGTCAAAATGTTTTGTCGTGCTGTGATGAACTCGATTATTTGCTAACTTGATGGCACTTATATTATCACAATAAATCACTGTAGGTTGAACTTGTTTCTCTCCAATTTCTTCCAAAATTTTTCTGAGCCAAAGAGCTTGTGTACCTGCTGAGGTAACTGCAACATACTCCACTTTTGTAGATGAGAGGGCAACAATGCTTTGTTTTTTTAATCAAACCAGAACCAAAAGAGAAACAATTTCCAGATGTGGACTTACGGTCATCAAGACTACCTCCCCAATCTGAATCACTAAATCCAACAAGATTGAACTTTTCAGAAGAGTAGTAATGAATACCAAAATTTAGAGTGGCTTTCACATACCTTAAAATCCTCTTGGCTGCCTTCATATGTATTTCAGATGGATTTGTCATATATCTTGAAACAAGTGAAACTGAATATGTAATATCAGGCCTTGTGTGGGTTAGAAATATCAAGCTCCCCACAATACTTCTGTAAGTTTTCTCATCAACTAAATCAGCACCATCATCTCTACATTACACCTCTCCATGAGCACTTGGAGTAGGGGATGGATGACAATCAAGCATATCAAATTTATTTAACATATCATGTGCATACTTTGTCTCATAAATGAAAATCTCATCCTTACTTTGATAAACCTCCATTCCTAGAAAATATTTCATGATGCCTAGATCTTTCATCTCAAATTCATTCATCATAGAAGCTTTGAATTTATCATTCATCTTAGAACTAATACCCATATACAATAGATCATCAACATAAAAACTTATGATTACAATATCAATACCTTCTTGTTTGTAGTAAAGGGTAGGATCATTCTTACTTCTCTAGAAGCCATTTTCCTGAAAGTATCCATCAATCCTTGCATACCACGCTCTTGGTGCTTGCTTGAGGCCATACAAAGCCTTCTTCAACTTGTAGACATTATTCTCCTATCCTTCCACTTCAAAACATTGTGGCTACTCCACATATACTTCCTCTTCTAGGTACCCATTCAAGAAGGCACTTTTCACATCCATATGATGTATGCTCCACTTTTTATGAGCTGCTAATGAAATCAACATTCTAATGGTCTCCTATCTTGCTACTGGCCAAATGTCTCTTCATAATCAATTCCATACTTCTGTGTGAATCCTTTAGCAAGTAATCTTGCTTTGTGTCTTTCAACACTCCCATCACTGTTAAATTTAGTCTTATAGACCCATTTGGTGCCAATCTTTTTCTTGTCACGTGGAAGCTCTGTCAACTTCCAAGTGGCATTCCTTTGAATGGAATCCATCTCTTCTTGCATGGCTTGCATCCAAACATCATTAGTACATGCATCTTCAAAACATGATGGTTCAAATTCAGCCTTGGCTAATAAAGCCAAATTGACTATCTCACCTATTGGGCTTTCTTCATGTGCTTGATATGCACTCCTCTCATAAATATCACTCAATCTTCTTACCTTCCTTGTAGAACTTGGAGAAGGAGACGAACTTGAACTTGATGTTGAAGAAACTGATCAAGGGCTACTTGGTGGAGTTAAGCCACTAGTTACAAAAACATTAGTTGGCTACTCATGATCATTATCAACAATTATATCATCATTCAAAACAGATTTTGTCTTCTCAACATGTCCTTTTTGATGACCATAAACTCCCCCTTCATCAAAAATTACATCTCTTGAGACAATAAGCTTGTTAGTTAGAGGATTATACAATTTATAAGCCTTGCTTGTCTCACTCTACCCAATAAAAATTCATAACTCACTCTTTGCATCTAACTTTCTTCTATTTTGATCAGGTACATGCACATAAGCCAAACAACCAAAAACTTTGAAATGATTAACATTAGGCTTTTCTCCATACGTAGCTTCATAAGGAGTCATATTTTCCAGTGCACTGGTGGGGCTACGGTTGAGGATGTATACTGTTGTAGCAATTGCATCTCCCCAATAAGAGTTGCTCAATCCCTTAGTTTGTAGCATGCATCTTGCTATTTCAACCACAGTACGATTTTTTCTTTCAGCTATGCCATTCTACTCGGGCATGTATGTTGTAGTATGCTGCCTCCTGATGCCATTCATATCACAATAACTCTCGAAAGCTTTTGAGCAGAATTCTCCTCCACGGCCAGTCTGCAAACATTTGATTTTGCACCCTCTCTCATTTTCTACAAGGGCTTTGAACTTCTTGAATGTATCTAGGGCTTCACTTTTGGCCTTCAAAAAATATACCCAACAATTTTGTGAGTAATCATCAAAAAAGTGATGAAATATGATGACTTACCCAAACTCTTAGTCTGCATAGGAGTAAATATGTCTGAATGAACAAGCTGAAGTGGGTGATAAGCTCTCCATGCACTACCCTTTGGAAACCTTTCCCTTGCATGCTTTCCTTTAGCACATCCTTCACAAACCTCCTTATGCTCTTCTACCTTGGGCAAACGAGAAACTAATGCATGTGAGGTTAAAAACTTCAAACTGTGAAAATTTAAAATGCCATAACCAACTTGAATCCTCATAAGCCATATTAGCAAAATTGCTATTATGTTCATCAAACCTCAAGGGAAACATCCTATTTCTTGTCATAGGCACAACAGTGATCACCTTATTTCCCTTATTCTTATCATAGATAGTACATGTCTTATTTTCAAAGACTACTTTATAATTTTTCTCACAGTGTTGCCCAACACTCAACAAATTATGCTTCAATTGTGGAGTATAATAAATGTCATGAATACTCTTTATACCTTCTTTTGTTTGGACCTCCATAGCTCCTTTGGCAGCAACCTCCAATGATTTATCATCACCAAGCTGGATCTTGGATTTGAAACTTCCATCCTTTGCTGAAAACAACTTCTCATTCCCTGTCATATGGTTAGAGCATCCAGAATTGAGGTACCAAACATCTTTACTAGTATTTTCACCTTTGGCATAAGATAAAAATAAGTGATCTGGAGGATACTCACCTCTTTCTTGAGCATAATTAGCATTTTTACCTTCTTTCAATCTACATTCTCTTTCAAAGTGACCATACCTGTTAGAATGGTAACATTGAACATTTCTCTTATGAAATCTACCTCTACCTCTTCCTCTGAAACCACCTCTTCCACTTGAGCCACCTCTTCCTCTACCTCTTGAATAATTTTGGTTTTGCCATTCACCTTGACCTTGATGGCTTTTGGTGGTGCTGCTACTTGCATCTTCATTCTTTGTAATTTGTAATTTAGAGGAAAAAGCTTTCTCTACAGCTTGAAAAGTTTCCTTTAATCTTTCTTCATGAGACATCAAAGATCCAACCAATTCATCAAACTGTAGTTTTGTTAAATCGTTATTTTCTTCCATGATTATTGCAACATGATTCCATCTATGTGTTAAAGATCTCAATACCTTTTTAATTAAAACGTCATTACTTACAACTTCTCCAAGTGTAGCCATTTTATTGACCACATCTTTGACTCTCACACAATAGTCACTGATACTTTCATCTTCTTGCATCTTCAAATTCTTGAAATCTCGCTTCAATGACTCAAGCTTGACCACCTTAACTTGATCACTACCTTGGTAAGATTCTTGTAGAGTCTCCCAGGCAGCTTTGGTAGTTTTTGCTCCTGATATTCTTGGAAATAAGCTCTTATCAAGAGCTATCTGAATGTGAAACAAAGCTTGAGCATTCTTCTTCCTTGCTTCCTTTCTTGTTGTTCTTTCATTGGCTGTAAGACCATTCCAATAAGCTGGCTCCTCATATCCTGATTCAACAATCTCCCACAAATCTTTTCAAATAAAAAAGGTTATCATCTTAATGCACCAATAATCATAATCGTTCCCATCAAATTCTGGAACTAGCACCTGGTTAGAATTCGACGTGAAAAACTTTGGCGAAATTCCAACAATACAGCTTTAACCCAAAATAATTTTACCTGCTCTGATACCACTTGTTGAATATAAAATGAATTATTTCAAGCAAATTGAGAAGCCAAAAATACTATGAAGAACAATACATATAAAAAATATAGATAAAACAAATAAAAAACACAGTCACTGTGTGAGCTAAAAAATGTTGCAAATCTCATATATTCATTCAACTATTAACTGCATTATTAAATAGTAAAACTATTACTAAAATCAACTCTCGAATAAATCTACTTGAATTACAACTAATTTCTAGCACTTTCGAGCAGCACTGACCACCCTAACAATCTGCTGCCTTCATTTTGCAGTGAACACAAAATCTGCTGGCTACTTTGTCAGCATTTTACATAACTAATTAAGCATTATTTCTAACAATATACAGATCCTCTAGGTTGAGAAACAGTCCCAGGCATTGAAACACCAAGAGAAACTACAAGAGCAGTAGTAGAATCCTATGTTTATTAAGTAGATTAAGAAAATGAACCAGGACCAGCAACATATAATCTAGAAGCTAAGGTAACAACAGAAGCAAGGGAAGATCAAGACCTAGTAGCAACACTAACCAATAAAGTAGCATCCATAGTAGAAAGAGATGGAGATGCGTCGGGTGCAGTTTAAGTAGTTCAATTTCCAGATCAATACCTGGAAGCGGAAAAAGAACCAAGACGAGAGATAACCCCTAGTTGACCAGTAACAATGTATCGCCATGATCGCCATTTTCTATCCCTTGTTACTCGAGTACTAGCATCCCCATTCCTATTCCTTGCTAAATGCTTGTCTGAGACGGTCCATCCAAAAGCTAACATAATAGGATTATAATTGTTCACAACTGCAAGAACATAAGTATAACTAGGTGGTAAGGCATAGGTTCAATAAGGTAATGCACGGGAAGTATCAGAGCGATTAGTTGCTTAAAAAATAGCATCAGCAAAGGAAGAAGCGTTATTAGTGAGTTTCTAATCCAATTGGAACCATTCCAGACCCAGCTCAGGAGGCAACATTCCTGAACTCCGTAACAACCCCATATCTAGATCAGGTAGTAAACTCGGGAGAAAGAGTACGCTTTAAAGACAGTTTACTCGGAATCTGTTCATATGGAAGCAATAGTCATTTCCATTGAGAGAGATGCAAAGCGAATCTAGGGTGCACTTTCAACATGGGCACCTATAAGGTACAGAATGGGAGGGGGAAGACCAGATGTTGTAGGTGTCAAGTCCATTAGGGATAATCAACACTCCTAAACCCGAGATGGCCAAAAATCAAGTTATATTAGGTTGGGAATTTTTCTGGTAAAATTCCAAAAAATCAAGTTATATTATGTTGGGAATTTTTCTAGTAAAATTCCAAAAAATCAAGTTATATTATGTTGGGAATTTTTCTAGTAAAATTCCAAAAATAAAATCACTTGAAGAGAGAACAATGCTAATTTTTCTCGAGGATCTTAACACAGGGAAGTTATAAAAAAAATTATTTTATGAGAACATAGTATTACACACAACCACAAAAGCTTTGTATTCATTAATAAAAGACTGATACAAACTTCATCCTCTTAACAGAGGGATTCACCAAGAACTTCAAAATTACTCTGTGTAAATTTTTCATTTACATTTACTATTGTAAATGAAATCCTTACATATCACGTGCTGCATATATTTCTTCGCTCACTCTGCTCTGTTCTTTTGTTTCGCACTGTTGTGCGTTTCAATACTAAAAAAATACTATGAACAACACATTTCAATACATCTGTCTTCCTTGTGTCATAAAACCAAAAACTACACTCGTGGATAAAAAACTAATAAAATTGAAAACTTACCTACATTTACCAACCCATAGTAAATTTCATTTACTGTTTTACTGAAAAAAACGGCGGTCAAAAATGAAACTTTTACTCCACGTCAATTTCATATTGCAGCCCTCTACTTCAACCATTTAATTATGCAATTTCAGATAGGACGATACAAGGATAAAATCATTTGCGACATTATGCCGATGGACGTATGTCACATCTTATTGGGAAGACCTTGGCAATGTGATAGAAAGGTGACACACGATGGAGTGTTGAACTATTATAAGTTCGAAAAAGATGGGGTTAGGCATACCATTGTGCCTATCAGGGAATAGAAGGAAACAACTAAAGTAAATGAAACTAAGGCATTGCTAATGAGCGGAAAATAGTTTTTAAAGCAGGTTGAGAACAGTGAAATAAGTTATGTTGTAGTCAAGAAGACAAGGACAGTTCTATTGCATACGGAAATCACAGATTTACCTATAGAAATACAGCAGATGTTGGAAGAATTTACAGATATAGTAGTGGACGACCTGCCAGATAAGTTACCTCCCAAACAGAGTATTAGCCACCATATCGATTTCATACCTGGAGCCAGCTTACCAAATAAGGCAGCTTATCAAATGAGCCCCAAGGATAATGAAGAAATCAGAAAACAGGTGCAAGAGCTATTGGACAAAGGATTAATCAGAGAGAGTTTAAGCCCATGTGCTGTACCAACAGTTCTCGCCCCCAAAAAGGGAGGAGAATGGCGGATGTGCACCGATTCCAGGGCCATCAATAAAATCACCATCCGGTACAGATTCCCATTACCACGTATGGATGATATGATGGACTGTTTGAGTGGGGCAGCTTACTTCTCTAAAATATACTTAAAAAGTGGATATCACCAGATTCGAATACGAGAGGGAGACTAGTGGAAGACAGCTTTTAAAACGAATGAAGGATTATATGAATGGTTGGTCATGCCGTTCGGGTTGAGCAATGCACCCAGCACATTCATGAGACTCATGAATGAGATGCTAAAGGAATATATTGGGAAGTTCGTAATTGTTTATTTGGACGGCATTCTTATTTTTAGCAAGAAAAGAGAAGAACACTTCTGGCATGTGCGCAAAGTGTTGGAAAAGCTACAGCAAAACAAGTTATTGATAAATCTGAAGAAATGTACATTTCTGCAGAGAGAGTTAATTTATCTGGGATTTGTGATAGCAGAAAACGAATTGAAGATGGATCCGGAAAAGGTAACAACAATAATAAATTGGCCGTCACCGAAGAATTTGTTTGACGTACGTAGTTTCCATGGATTAGCAAGTTTCTACAGGAAGTTTATTAAAAATTTCAGCGGAATTTGTGCTCCTATGTTGCAGACCATAAAAAAGGCCAGCCAACCTTTTCGATGGACAGAAGCAGCAGAAAAAAGTTTTCAACTATTGAAAAAGAAGATAACAGAAAGACCGATTCTTAGGTTACCAGATTTTCAAAAATGATTTTAGGTACGTTGTGATGCTAGTGGAATAGCAATCGGGACTGTACTCAGTCAGGAGGACAATCCTGTAGAATTTTTCAGTGAAAAATTGAATGAGAGTAGGCAGAAGTACTCCTCATATGACAAGCAATTTTACGCAGTGGTACAGGCTCTAAGACACTAGAGGCATTATTTGTTAGGGAATGAGTTCGTGCTGTTTTCAGATAATTCTGCATTACAATATGTAATGCAGCAACACAAACTTAATCATAAGCATGCCAAATGGGTGGAGTACTTACAGAGTTTTAATTTTGTGCTGAAACATATCAGCGGACAAGCAAATAAGGTGGCTGACGCATTGAGCAGAAAAGCTCTACTTTTACAGGAAAGCACTGTACAGGTTTTGGGTTTTGAACATTTACGAGATCTTTATAGGACAGACACAGATTTCAGAGAAGCCTATGAGGCGTGCCAAAACCCTTTGATAAGGGGAAATAACCCTTGGCTGGATTACAACATACAGGAGAAATTGCTTTTTAAGGGAGGACAATTGTGTATCCCCAGCTGTTCTATGAGGGAGAATATTATTCGTGAAAAACACAGTGGGGGTTTGGGTGGACACTTCGATATAGACAAGACCTTGGAGCAACTTAGTCACTTTTATTTTTGGCCAAGAATGCGACGAGACGTACAACGTTTTGTGGTTAAGTGTAAGGTGTGTCAATTAGCGAAGGGACATAGCCAGAACACAGGATTATATATGCCATTGCCTATTCCAGGCATACCTTGGGATTCAGTGAGTTTAGATTTTGTTTTGGGACTGCCAAAAACGCAAAAAGGTTATGATTCGGTGATGGTAGTGGTGGATCGTTTCTCAAAAATGGCACATTTTGTACCTTGTCGGAAAACTAGTGACACCACTCACGTGGCCCACTTATTTTTTAATGAGATTGTCAGATTACACGGGTTGCCAACAACCATCCTATCAGACAGAGACGTGAAGTTCACGAGACATTTTTGGCGTACCTTATGGAAAAAAATGAACACCCAATTAAGCTACAGTTCTGCTTATCACCCGCAAACCGACGGGCAGATAGAGGTTGTGAACAGAAGTCTGGGAAATCTGTTACGCAGCTTAGTGGGAGAGAATTCTCGAATGTGGGACTGAGTGCTAGCACAGGCAGAGTTTGCTTACAATGATTCGCCGAATCGTAGCACGGGTCTCAGTAGCTTTCAGATCCTATATGGCATGCACCCTCGTGGAGTGCATGAACTTCGGGATCTTGGTTTACAGGAACCATGGAGTGCGGATGGAGAATATTTTGCTAATGCAATGAGGGATTTACACGAACAGGTGAAAGCAAAATTACAGGACAGCAGCTCGAAGTATAAGGAACACGCAGATTTAAGAAGAAGAGAAGTTCATTTTGAGGTAGGGGACGAAATTCTGGTACACCTGCATAAGGAACGTTTCCCTAAGGGTACGTACAATAAACTGAAGTACAAGAAGATAGGGCCTTGTAAGATCTTGCGAAAGTTTTCAGCGAATGCCTACGAAATACAACTACCACCTGGAGTAGGCATATCACCTATCTTCAATGTGGTAGATATGTTTCCGTATAGAGGCGATCTGTTGGAGGAAAAGAAGGATGAACCCGAACAATCCACGCGGAACACCCAGGAAGACGGAGAAACATGGACAAGACAAATGTCGTATGTCCAACCTCCTGAGATCGAAGGCATCCTCGAAACTCACGTAGTTAGGCGTACTCGGCGGAAAAATTATTTTCAGTACCTGGTCAAGTGGAAGAACCATCCGATTGAGGACAGCTCATGGCTTGACGCCAGGCAGATTCAACGAGCAGGAACATCGGTAGAGGAGCTCATGAACCGGAGTCATGATCTCTTTTCACCCTGGGAGCCTGATGCAGGAGCATCTAGCTCATCGTAATTGGGCAGAAATAACTCCAACCAGGTTCAAAAGCTAGTGATCGATTGAACTGTCAAATTCTTATGGGAATAATTTTTCTTTTTATTTTATTTCACAAATTCAGCCAAAGTTAGATACTTCTTTTATTTTCCAGTTTAGGATTGTTGTAGTTTCAATTGTTAATTAGAGAGTAGTCCATGTAATTAGGGAAAATAACAATCAACTGTTCCTACAAGTCTTGGAATACCAAATGAGTATAGTTATTGATAGAAGTATAAATTATGTAACCATATTCTGTAACAGTTAAACTAACTGTAAGCATCAACTGACAAACAAAGACTATAAAGTCAAAACAAATGTAACAGAATAGGGTTCAGTTCAGGAGAGGAAAGTTGAGCCAATTCAGAAGAAAAAGAAATAGAAAAGACCAAGCATTCAAAAACAGAGAAGCTATTGTCCATCTGTAATATCTGTACAAGTGTTTGTTTAAAATGCATTTACGTTTTCACTATCTAATGAGTTACTGTATCATTATTATTTATTGATTTGTTGTGGCTACTGTGCAAACATCATTCACAATAAAATACTAAGAAGACAGACAGAATCACAATGAATTCCGAGTTACCAAACTAATAGTCGTCTATTCATTTTCCGCACGCGGTAAAGCAACAGTTCTAGTCCATTGATGTTCAGTTAACAACGACCGAGAATACAAATAGCAACGGTTACAAACTTTCCCACTTTCGAATACACAGAAGGACGAACGATAACCGAACGCCGAATACAGAGGTAACAAAACAACCATACAGTCTCTTTTACATTTGAAATTTCATTTCAATTATCAAAGAACAAAATTTACAGTGCCACTGGTAGAGACGAATAAATATTACGGAGGACAGAGACCATTAAGACATAAATAGAGCCGAGCACGACTGAAAAGTCGGAAACCCTCACACATCGAAAAACCCCAAGTTAGGGTTTGAACCAGACAAACGACGAGAGGCCACAAAACCCTTATACATCTCACACAAAGGCGACAAAACCAAATTACAGTCGAATAAGCATGAATAGTGACTAAGAAACCAGACTAGGAGACGGGTCTCCCTCAGAAACCAAAAATTACAGACAGAGAATGAAGTTTCAGGCCTACCCAGGAGGCGAACAACCAAAATAGCCAAGCGTAGGAGGATACGCCGCCCAGGTCACCAACAAAGACCTTCAAGAAACCAAGAGAGAGGCATTAGCGTGTATGGTGAAAGAAAAACTCAGAAGTGACAAAACCCTGTAAGGAGCCAACATTTCGAAAAGGATTCTTACCTCAAGAGCGCAGCTAGACATCATAGCGTGACAAACTGAATGAGATTGAGCAACTATCGAGCAAAGGAGCGAGTTGGGTTAGACCCAGAACCAAATGAAGAACCAAATTGAAGCATGGACGGGTTTCCTTACCTGTGTTTAACTGAGGATGCGTGCCTGAGAAGCCCTGTGCTTCCAACCACGACCAGTGCCGTATTGTGAGAAGGCGGATAACCACAAACAAATACCAACAAACGGAATTCAGAACAGATACCTCAGAGAACCAGAAAGGCATACAGTAAAAACACAGTGAAAGCCATTAACAACGAACAGAGGGATTGAGTTAAGACCACAGCATAAATATAGCCAACAGGCACGATAACCATAGCTAGAAGCAAGTAAATTAACTAGAAACCCACGCATACAAGAACCAGTGAAGTAGCAGAGTAACTTACCAAAATCGAGCCACGGAACCAGGCCGAATAACCTCCACAGTCAAACAATTTTGCCATAAAACGAACGAACAGGTCAACCAGAGGTGGAACTAAGTTCTTAGACAGCATCCGGAGCCAGCAAACCCACAGCATAATACATACAAAGTTTCGTTGCAGAGCCAATAAACCCATAGCACAACGCACACAAAGTTTCGTTGCAGAGCCAACACACCCTCGACGGCAGCAGAGTAAAATAACAACGAACAATCGAGAGAGCGCGAGAAAGGTAGGGTTAAGGCATGTTTCGAGGTAGAGTATTGCCCATTAACTCCTGCATTAACTACAACAGCTACCCCCGTCACAAAGAACCGCGAGCAAAGATATTTCGTCTGCCACATAATCTATTTCGGGTGTATAATAAAGCGTAAAGCGTTGCCAAGTGGGCTGGGTCCCATCAAGAGCTCCCTTTATTGGTTGAAGGTTTCCCTCTTCAAAACAATAGGAGCACTTCCTCTACCAGAAGACTCCAACTTCTTGCCAGATTTGGAAGAGTTTCGAGAACTGCACTAAGCGTTCCAGTGTTGGTGGCCATCCTTAAACCACCGCCCTTTTATACCAACATTTCAGAGAGCACATTTAGCCTAGTGCTGCCATGCATTTTTTCACATTTTGTATTACACTCTCTTCTTGGACTCATACATAACCCTTCGAATTAAGGGGGGGAATGTTGGACACCTAATCCTAAATGGGTTAGTGTGGAAGCTGAAATAGACTAAGTAGTCCAAGAGACCTTGGGATGTGAATCCCAATGGTCACATAATGTACTATAAATGTATATCATTTGTCAATAAAAATTGTATTGCATGTTTTATCTTTCATATATCTCTTGCTGTCCATGTGTGTTTAACACTGAGAAACCCCTAGGGCACTTCTATTGTTTAGGGGTTACCCATAAAACTTGTGATTTCAATGAATTTGAGCCAGATTTAAGAGAAATTAGTCCACAATAATCAACCGTAAAAGCTTGCAAAAATTCACACTAAAGACAGCTCGAAACTAGATGAGTTTTCTTTAATTTGATTGTTTGGAGTTTTCGATGCCGGAATCTCGTGGAAAACATTGTTGTGAAATCTTCATTTATGTTATTTAAACTACTTTTTTTACTGTATATATGGATCAGCACCCTAGAAAACCCCTAGGGCACATCTATTGTGTAGGGGTTAACCATCAAACTTGTGGTTTCATTCAATTCATGCCGGATTTTAGAGAAATTAGACCAGAATAATCCATCGGAAAAGCTTCCAAAAGGTTGCACTAAAAACAACTAGAAACTAAAGGAGTTGTCTTTAGTGCGACTTTTTGGAGTTTCTGGTGCGAGAATCTGGTGGTAAAATATGTGGTGAAATCTTGATTTGCTTTATTTAAACTAATTTTTTTACAGTATATATAGACTCAACACCGTGAAAAACACCAAGGGAACTTGTATTGTGAAGCGGTTATGCTTCAAACTTGTGACCTCAATGAATTCATGCCAGAATTTAGATAAGTTAGACAAGAATAATCCACGAGTCCAAAAAGTCGCACTAAGGACAACTCGAAACTAAAGGAGTTTTCTTTAGTGCGACTTTTCAGAGTTTCTGGTGTCAAAATCTAGTGGTAAATTTTGTGGTGAAACCTTAATTTGTAATATTTAAACTAGTTTTTTTTACTTTATATATGGATTCAACACTCTCACAAAACCCCTAGGGCGCTTCTATTCTTGAGTGTTACACATCAAACTTGTGATTTCAATGAGTTCTTGTCAAATTTTTGAGAAATTAGACTCGAATAATCCACCAGAAAAGCTTCGAAAAAGTCGTATTAAAGATAACTTGTAGCTAAAGGAGTTGTCTTTAGTGCGACTTTTTGGAGTTTCCAGTGGTGGAATCTGGTGGAAAATTTTGTGGTGAAAGCTTGATTTGTGTTATTTAAACTAGTTTTTTAACTTTATATATGGATTCAACACCGTGAAAAACTCTTAGGGCACTTCTATTGTGTAAGGGTTACCCGTCAAACTTATGATTTCAATGAATTCCTCTCTGATTTTAGAAAAATTAGATAAGAATAATCCACTGGAAAAGCTTCCAAGAAGTCACACTAAAAACAACTCGAAACTAAAGGAGTTTTCTTTAGTGCGACTTTTTTGGATTTTCTCGTGCTAGAATCCTGTGGAGGCATTTGTGATGAAAGCTTGGTTTGTGATATTTAAACTAGTTTTTTGACTCTATATATATTTTTATCAACCTAAAAAACCCTAGGGAACTTTTATTGTGCAGTGGTTACCCATCAAACATGTGATTTCAGTGAATTCTTGCCGGATTTCAGAGAAATTATATTGTAATAATCCACCGGAAAAGCCTCCAAAAAGCCGCACTAAAGACAACTTGAAACAAGGAGTTTCCTTTAGTGCAACTTTTTGGAGTTTTCGGTGCTGAAATCAAGTGGAAAATTTTGTGGTGAAATCTTGATTTGTGTTATTTAACCTAGTTTTTTTTTTAATATTATCAATAAATTTTTTAGTTGTAAATTTAATGAATATATAACCAAAACATTTCTAAAAATAATAATAAGTTGGTAAATAATTTTTAAAATGTTTTTAATAAAACAATAAAAACCTATATTACATAATTTACATTAATTTTAAATAAAATATTTATTATAAATAGTATTTGCTTAACTTTTTAAAAATAAATTATATATTAATATATATATAATAAATATATAGTTAATTATATTTTAAATAATTTAGCTTTATTTTCTTTTAAAGATTAATAAATAAAAAATTGGTCAAAGTAAATGACGATGACCACCATCAATATTATTGGGTAGAGAGACACATTCTACAACTGAGTATGAGGGGATGAGTAAGTATGTCACTTATCCAATAAAATATTAATAAAAAAAACTAATGTCTAAGTAATCATGGTGATAAAAACTAGGGATTTGATCTCTCTCGAGAGTTAGATGGATCTAAGCAGGTATAATTTGTCAACTGCGTTCTGTTAAGGTATTGTGTGGTCAAAGGTCACTAGTTAGTAACTCCAATAGTGAAAACCCAATAATACTAAGGGCTATTGTGAGCAAGATGATGCTATTAGTGGGTGATTTTGACAACTTAGGGCTAAAGACAACTCCATATATTAGTTAGACAAGGTATTTTCCAATCATTTCAAAATTGCTAAAAATACTAAAAAAAACCATTTAATCTATTTCATAATTTCCAAAATGACAAGAATCTTGTGGAAAAATTCGTGTTGAAATCTTGATTTGTGTTATCTAAACTAGTTTTTTTACTATATATATGGATTCATCACCGTGAAAAACCCTAGGGCACTTCTACTATGCACTGTTTACAAATAAAGTTGTGATTTCAATGAAATTGTGCTGGATTTTAGAGAAATTAGACTCAAATAATCCACCCGAAAAGCTTCCAAAAAGTGGCACTAAACACAAGTGGAAGCTAAAGGTGTTGTCTTTAGGGAGACTTTTTGTAGTTTTTGTCTTTATTCTCAAATTTAATATTAAATATATATTACATTAATTATAATTTTCTCGAAAACGAAAAAATGTAAAAAGAAAAATGTATGGCAAAAATTATTGATTTTAATATTATAAATAATTTTTTTTATTTGATAAGTTTAATTAATATAAAAAACCAATATTTTTAAAAATAATAATAAAGTTGGGTAAATATAATTTTTAGAATGTTTTTATAACATTAAAACAAATAAAAATGCTATCTTATACAACTTTACATTAAATTTTAAAATCAAAATATTTATTAGAAAATTAGTATTGCTAATTCTTAAAATTAAAATTTAA
>APFE030592706.1:0-30768 GCA_000404065.3 Pinus taeda | reverse complement strand
TTCACTGATTCTGATTGGGTTGGTGACCCTGATGATCGGAAGTCTACTGCCGGTTATGTCTTCACTCTTGGTTCAGGAACTATTACATGGGCTTGTAAGAAACAGGCTGCCATTTCTCTTTCGTCAGCAGAAGCAGATTATCGTGGCGTTGTGGAAGCTAGTAAGGAATCCTTGTGTCTTCGTCAGATCCTATCAGAATTTGGCTTTGAGCAGCAGCATCCAACCACACTTTGGTGTGATAATCAAAGTTCCATTCAGCTATGCAAAGATCCAGTCCAGCATCAGCACAGCAAACACATTGAACTACACATGCACTTCATCAGAAAACTCATTCATGACCATGTTCTTGAAGTGCAATATTGTTCAACAGATGATCAGGTTGCAGACATCTTCACAAAGGCTCTCACAGAGGCGAAGTTCACTAAACTTCGATATATGCTTGGAGTTCAGGAAGTTGTCACTAAGGGGGGATAGGCTCTAGTGCCTCCTTCCTTCTCCTATTGTGTCATATTTGTAAATCCTTCAATCCTATCCCAAGTTGTTCTTAAGGGGGGATGTTAGGATATTCCGACACATAGGAATAGTTAAGTTCAACCTTGTCTAGTATAGAGTTAGGTAAAGTGTGTTTCTTTACCGTTGTACATTTTGTAACTTACAATCCGACGGTCACGATATGTAGTGATCCGACGGTTCATTCTCTCCTCGGTATTACCGACACTTGATCCGTGGCTTGACACCCGATTGGTCCATGAATTCTATTTAAAGCGCATGGAGGGTCATTTGTAGGTTAACCATGCATGAGAGAAGCTTATGTAAATTTTCATTCTTTTATTAATAAATTGCCTGTAGTAGCCACATTGGCGCAGGACGTGGACTGTTTCCCTCTCTGAGGGTTTTAACCACCTCAAAATACTGGTGTATTGATCTGTGATCTGTTTGTGAGCGGTGTCCTTTTGGTGTTCTATCTGAGGAACTTACCCTGTAAATTCCTACAGGAAGATCCACAATCATGAGTAATCAAGAAAGCGGGGGATCCATCAGACCGCCAATATTTTACGGGAGTAACTTTGTTTATTGGAAAGTAAGAACCATAGCTTATCTTAATCACTTGGAATAGATGTCTGGGAAATCGTGTAAGGAGGATATACATTTCCATTAGCAATTCCTATAGATATGGAAGGTAAAAATCAATATGAAACCAATGACAAGGTTGTCAATACATTATTGAGAAGTTTGTCTCAATCAGAGTTTGTCAGAGTTATGCAGCTCAAACCAGCCAAAGAAATATGGGACAAAATCATTCTAAGCTATGAAGGAGACTCTCAGGTAAAACGTGCTAAACTGCAAACTCTCATAATTCAATATGAAACTCTGAAGATGCACAATGATGAAAGTATAGCTAGTTACTTCTTACATATAGATGAGATTGTTAACTACATGAAGAATTTGGGTGAAGAGATAAAGGAAGTTACCTTAGTTGAAAAAATTTTAAGATCCTTGTCTGCTAAATTTGAATCAAAAGTATTTGTTATAGAAGAAAAGTAGGATCTACAAACTATTACTATGACATAGCTTCACAAATCTTGACTTCCTCTGAGATGAGAAAAGGAGGTCCATCAGATATGAGAGAAGCCACATTTAAAGCTTTAGCAAAAGGAAAGGAAGAACTCAACGAATCAAGACATATTTCAGAAGAAGAAGAAGAAGCAAACTTTGTCAGGAACCTTCAACGGGGTTCTAGAAGATTCAGAGGTAAACTACCTTTCAAATCTTTTACCTGTGGTAGAGTCGGTCATTATGCTGCCAAATGTCCTCATAAAGATAAATATGATAAAGGGAAGGAATATGCAAAATGGAATAGAAAAGAAAGTGTAAGTGAAAAGAGCTACTATACTCATGAACATAGCGATTGTTTATCAAATAGTGATGAAGATGAAAATGGTAATGACTATAGACTTTTGATGGCGTATGAAGATGATGATTTCTTAGATGCTTTAGATGAAGATGACCTTTATGAAGAAATCTCTAAACTTAAAATATGTTTAGAAGAAAAGAATATGATTATATATTCCTTGATATACCAACTTGCTGAAAGAGAAAAACACAATGAAAAGCTAGAATGTGAAACTGTAGGTCTAAGAAAGCATCTTGGGAAAACAAAAGCTCTCAACCTTAGATTTGCTAAAGGATCAGAAACCTTAAATGAAATTATCAAAGTGCATTGTTCTCCTCTGATAAACAAAGGTCTTGGATATACTGAAGAAGCATCTCAATCATAGAAGACGTCAACCTCCACTAAAAGTTATCTTGATGCAGCAAAGAGGAGTGAACAGTTTGACAATCGTCAGCAAAGGCATAAAGCAGATCACCAGGTAAACCAGGCCCAATTTACTTCAAGGATGAACATAAGCCACAACCAACCTCAAGTAAATTGTACTCAATTTGCTTCAAAGATGAATATCAATAGAAACTACAATCACCGGGTCAGTGGATTCTATAATCGTGGGAATTTCTTTAGTGCTCAATATTTCTCATGTCATAATTTTGGACACAAAGCTGTTCAATGTGTTGTTTACGAAACCATCATGACTAGAGAAGCATGAAATCAAAGGAATGTGACAGGGATCAAGAAAATTTCCTATAATAACTTTTCTCTACTTGAAAATGAAATAGAATGCTCAATCTGTAACAACTTTGGCCATGAAGAATCTGAATGTAGGAGCAAATTTCGGCAAAAATCTCAAAAGGAGAAAACTCCATTAAATCCCAAAATATGGAGAAAGAAATAACCATATATAGAAATATGTGGAATAGCCTTGTATGCAGAAGGACAAGAAAACCAGTGGTACATCAACAATGGATGCTCAAAACACATGACAGGTGACAAAGGAAAACTACACTAATAGAATGCCTTAGAAAAAGAAGAGTGTCTCATTTGGAAATGGCACTCCTGCTATCATAAAAGGTAAAGGCTCTGTTTTCTTAAAATAAAAAGTTAAAGCTGGAAACGATATGTATGTTGATGGCCTAAAGCATAACCTGTTGAGTGTGATTCAAATGTGGGATCAAGGAAATGAAGTAGTGTTTCGATCAAATGGATGTGTTGTTTGTGAGCTTGATACAGGATAAATCATGATTAAAGGTACAATAACTCGAAACAACTTATACATACTCAAGGGAGGACAACAATAGTGTTATCTAAGACAAAATGATTGAAACTAGCTATGGAACAGAAGATTGGGACATCTAAGCTTTTCTCAAATAAGAAAAGCATGCAGATTCTAGGTTGTTAGAGATATTCCAGATATCAACATTCTTGAAAATACTATATGAAAATCATGTCAATTTGGTAAGAAAACTAGATCTCAATTCATTGAAAAGGAAGGATCAGATAGTAAGCCTCTTGAACTTGTCCATACTGATTTATGTCGACCATCAAGGAAAGAGTCACCTCATGGAGAAGAATACTTTATATTGTTCATTGATGATTTTTCCATAATGTGTTGGATAGGTCTTCTAAACCATAAAGATGAAGCATTTGAAAAGTTCAAAGCCTTCAAAGCTTTGGTTGAAAATGAATCAGATTGCAAAATCAAATACCTCAGATCTAATCGAGGAGGGGAATTTACCTTGGAGGAATTCTTTGACTTCTGTGAACAACATGGAATAGAAAGGAAGTTCTCCACCGCAAGGACTCCTCAAATAAATGGAGTGGTAGAAAGGATGAATAGAACTGTTCAACAAATGGCTCGTGCTATGCTAGATGAATTTGGAACTCCTGCATCCTTCTAGGGTGAAGCTGCATTGGCCACCATCACTATTCTCAACTAAGAAAATGTTCAGGTAAACATCACTCAAACTCCACATGAACTTTGGTATGGTAAAACTCCTACTGTAAAATACTTCAAAGTTTTTGGAAGAAAATATTACATCAAAAGGACTGATGGAAAACTTGGTAATTTTGAACCTAGAGCAGATGAAGGTATTATTCTTGGCTACTCTTCTCGAAGCAAAGTATATAAATGTTATAATAAAAGACTTGGGAAAACTATTGAAAGTATTGATGTTGTAGTTGATGAAGCATGCAAAAATCCAAAACAGATAAAAACCAAAGATCATGAAAATGAAAAAAATGAGGATCATTTTCCCACATATAATCACACTGATTCTGAAGAAGAAACCAATGAAGCACCAGAAGAAGAGATAATGGTAGAAGAAAAGACTCCATCCAGGTATGTTCATAAAAATCATCCAGAAACTCAAATTTTAGGAGAAAAGGGGGCAAGTGTGTAGACAAGAAGATCTATTACAGAAGCCTCAAGCTATCTAGCATTACTATCTTCCACCAAACCTCAAAATTCAAATGAAGCATGCAAAGATCAATGTTGGGTCAAGGCCATGAATGAAGAATTTGAGCAAATTAAAAAGAATAATACTTGGGAATTAGTTCCTGGACCTCATGATAAAAATATCATAGGAACTAAATGGATATTCAAAAGAAAGCTAAACGAAAATGGAGAATTTATTAGAAACAAGGCCAGACTTGCTTGTAAAGGATATGCTCAACAAGAAGGTATAGATTTTGAAGAAACCTTTGTACCTGTTGCTAGACTTGAAGCCATAAGAATGTTTCTTGCTCTTTCTATTTTTCAGAAATTCAAAGTATACCAAATGGATGTAAAATCTTCCTTTCTTAATGGAGACTTAGAAGAAGAAGTCTATATTGAACAACCAAAAGGATTTATTCTTGGAAATGATGCAAAACTTGTATGCAAACTCATGAAAGCTCTCTATGGTCTAAAATGGGCTCCAAGAGCATAGTATTACTGTCTTGACAAGTAACTCCACCAATAGGGTTTTTCAAAGGGGTCAGTAGATAAAATCTATATACGAAGATGGACACTGATAAATTGCTAATAATTGTTGTGTATGTTGATGATATCATTTTTGGTAGCAATGAAGAATCCATAAGCCATAATTTTTCCTCAGTAATGCAGTAAGAATTTGAAATGTCCTTGCTTGGAGAGCTTCCCTATTTTCTTGGTATACAAGTCCAAGAAAATAAAGATGGTATTTTTCTCTCACAAACCAAATATCTCAAACAGATCCTAAAAAAATACGGCATGGAAGATTCTAAACCAGTATGTACCCCAATGGTAAAAGGATGTAGTCTTAGCTCAAATGATGAATCAGCAGTAGTACATCAACCAACTTATAGATCCATGATTGGCAGTCTACTTTATCTAACAGGTACCCGACAGAACATCATGCATGCAGTGGGAATAGTTGGAAGATTCCAAGAAAATCCTAAGGAAACACACCTTCAGGCATTCAAAAGGATTTTCAAATATCTTCAAGGAACATAGAACTTTGGTTTATGGTATCCTAGAGATACGGATCTTACACTTCATACATATACAGATGTAGATTGGGTAGGAAGTGTTGATGATAGAAAAAGCACTAGTGGTGGTGCATTCTATATGGGTTCTAGGTTAGTGTCTTAGTTCAGCAGGAAACAATGTTCAATTGCATTATCTACAGCTGAAGAAAAATATGTGGTTGCTGCATCTTGCTGCACACAATTACTTTGGATGATGCAAACCTTGCAAGACATTCAGATCACATGTACTCCACCTATCTCCATTCTATATGATAATACAAGGGGCATCAGTATCTCAAAGAATCCAGTCATGCACTCCAAGACCAAGCACATACCCATCAAATAACATTTTCTACAAGAACAAGTGCTTTAACAAACGGTAAAACTGGAATATGTTCCCTCCAAAGAAAAGGTTGTTGATATGTTCACTAAACCACTGCCTAGAGAGACATTTGAATATCTTAGACAAAATCTAGGAGTAGTTGCTACATCTTCCTGTTGTTAAATCCTATTTTCTTCAAAGAAAGGTGGTTATACGCGAGTTTCATACAGCGTAGTCACGTACATACGTGGGTTTCTGTGAGCACAGTTGCGTATATGTTTGTTTGAAAAAAAGCAGTTGGCTAGGCTCAGGAAAAGGGGTCTGCTATGGTTATGTCAATTATCTAATCTGTTTGATGATGGTTTCACTCTATTGATAACATGTGGAAATATAATGGTTCTTATAAAATTTTTGATAACTTGATGTATATCTTATTGATGATGATGCTTTGATATCTCTTACTGACATATGCAATGATCATATATGATAGTGAACAGGTGGAATAGGTTCAAGAGGAGAACATGTTTGATGATAGTTTGGGAACTAATGATGGACATATATAGGTTGCTGGTCTGGATGCTAATGACAAATGTTGTTGATGGTGTAGATCATATGATAGTTGTTGATGACTATCATGGTCTTGTTTAAGATATTTGGTCTTTGTTATATA
Source organism: Pinus taeda (assembly GCA_000404065.3). NCBI lineage: Eukaryota > Viridiplantae > Streptophyta > Pinopsida > Pinales > Pinaceae > Pinus > Pinus taeda. Next base: position 24,396 of record APFE030592706.1, on the reverse strand, counting down.
TGGCATGTACATTGTTTAATGTAAAGGTCATGAAAATACCTAATTTGTAACCCCACTATGCATGGGATGGATGATGTAATGTTTTTATTTTGATATATATAAACAATTGGTATATCCCCACTTGGTTGGGTGGATGATTCAAATTTGGTATATCCCCACTTGGTTGGGAGATGGATGTATGTATGAGTCATTAGTGATAGGAAGGTCATTTGTGATGTATGTATAGAGTCATGTTCTTCTTTTAGAACATCTTTTGCAGGCTTTTATTATGCTTTAGGGGAGCATGGACTCGATCATGGGAGCTCAATTAACACACTTCAACATATCAAAGAATTCAGCATGCACTCAGGGGGAGCATGACCCTTTGCCCTTTGATGTGAAAGGGGAAGAGTGACTTGGTGTGGTTGCTGTTTCCATCAAATCTAAAGGGGGAGATTGTTGGCATTATGATGTATGTGTTGTACTTGATAGAAACCCACTTGTAGCAGAACAACTCACTTGTATATGGTAACTAGATGAATCTATAGAATAAATATTAGATGTGACAGAATGCAATGCAAGGAAGCTTTAAGGAATCAGAGTACAGTAGGCAAACAAAAAAGAATTACAGATCAGTCTTCACAGAATGAAGAAAGAGAGGTATATGCAAGTTCACCATTGACCAAGCCGCGTATACACATGGGTTAACATAACAAATGGAGCGTATAACATACACACGCACTTTCACAGAAAGAAGAGCACGTATACTTTGGAAAACTAAGTTTTAGTCCGAAGTATTTGGTCCATGGTGTTTTGATCCATGGTACTTAGTCTGAGGTATTGACCCTAGGTATTTGATCCAAGGTAGTGGTCCTAAGTGGTTTTGGCCCATGGTATTGAGAAAGGCCTAAAACTATAAAAGGAGGAGAAGATCATTAGCCTAAGACGCACAAGCATTGAATATCTAATAATGTTTGAGATCTAGTATGCAGGTTATTGGGTTATGGTGCATTGCTAGATCTGAACCATGGAGGAACCTTAGCAGTTGATGAAGGATAAGATCTAATGATGGATCGTGATCTTAAGGTGTAAAATGAACTATCATTATGTATTTTTTCTCATGAATATTCTATATTTGAATACTGACACATATATTATTATGTAAATGATATGATCTGGGTATAACTGAAGTCTGGTATAGCTACATAATTATGAATTAAGATTTGCAGATGTATACACTGGTTGACTTTGAGGAAAACATGTATACACGTAGGTTCGACACATGAAAGTAGTGTATACCTTATAATCTGTGTTTTAGTTAATGTTGTTTGCTGTTGCAGAGTTCTGGGTTCCAATTATTGTATTCTACTAACATTACTCTGAATGATCAGATTGATTGGTTGTGAAAGTTATTGATTGATTCGATTGTGGTTGGTTCAAAAGGTGATTGGTTGATGTAGATATATTTTGATTGAATTAAACTTATGATGTTGTTGATGGATCCAGTCTGAAAATTTATGAAACGTGGTCCCTAGTAGAAAAGAGAAGGTTGTAGCCTTCTGCAGGTAGAAGCATGCATATTGGTATAAGACTGCACCAGTACAAAATTTGTAAACAAAATTTTCTTATTATTAAAAGAAGACAGAGATAACAACAGCAAGTGTTTGTTACCCACATTGGGTTTCCACCTTATATCTTGGTGTTCTTGTGTGTTGCTTATGTGTGATGCTTTATTCTTCGTTTACTGCATTGTCTAATTAATTCCTGATATATTGATTAAAGTTCAGTACATGATAATTTGGGTAAATCTAAAGATATCTGCATATACATTGGTTGCATTAAGTACAGTTGCATATACACACTAGTTCAATGATTTGAAGTAGTGTATATAAATCAATTTTTGAAAATTAATTATTGATCTGATAATACTGATTCACCCCCATCTAAGTATTATTTTAGAAAACCAGACTGTGGATCATGGTAAAGCCACTGGCCTAGTAACCCCTAAGCCAGACTATGGGTTGTGGCAAAGCCAGGATTATGTTGCCTTAATTGGCCTAGGAATCCTTGCCATTGAATGGCAAGATATATGGTAAATCCAAGAGGTGGATTGCTCTCCATTGGGCCTAGTAATCTCAGGTTTGGGATATGCAGTAAAGCCTTGAGAGTGGGTCTCGGTTGAGGGCTTAGTGATATGGTTTTCGATTGGGATAAAGCCTAAGAAACTAGGAGAGGAAAATTTCTCACGGTGTAGGTGGATAAATCCAGTGGCATCCATGCTTGTTTGGCCTAGTGATCAAGTGGAGATCACATTAAAGCCTATTATGATGTGTACATTATGTTGGCCTAGTGATCTGGGATGCATTATGGTAAAGACTAGTTTCTGTTGATGAGGGTGAGGTGGTTTAGCCTCAGTTTACCCTAGTTGGTTCTTTTTGTTTGAGTCCCACATTCATGGTTGGAATATGGCCTGGGGGTGAATGATAAAGAAATATTTGGCTCCACCATTCTGTGGTCGGGTGTAACATGGTAGTCCCATCTCCAGTTGGTTTATTTCATTCATTAATGAGAAATTCATTCCCTTGATTTCCATGTGCAAATGTATTGATGTATATGTGGATTTTTATGGCTGATATGTTTATGGTAATTTTGTTCCTATTATGTTGGTTATATGTATATTTTTATGAAATCGACTATCTATGGATCTCAGGATGTTTTTACTTGTAAATGAATGGCTAGTGTATCTATGGCCTAATAGATGATAATGTAGCAAATGAAATGAGGGAACAATGGTTCATAGTGATTCTTAGATAAGTATGATATCCCTACACTTAATTCTATTGTTTACACCTATAAATTACATGTTGATGCTGTGTTTAACGAAATACTTGTAATGGCTAGTAGGGTTTTAGTTATGGTCTTATTTAGTTTATTGATTTTGCATCACTGTTTCCCTATATTTTTACTAATTTTACGCTATCACTCCATTCTAGGCAGTGGCCTAGGCTCTAGGCCTAAAAACATGGCTTAAACCCAAGGTCGCTTGCACAGAACTGGTAACTTTGGTCTCTGGTCACTGGTAGGCAAACCTGTGAGAGTGAATTTGGGTTTTTGGTTGCTCCCTTGCCCATATAATGAGAGTGACTCTGGCCTAAGAGATCAAGAACATCAATGAGATCAAGGGAAAAGCTGTATGAGTAGTTGAATTGTCTCATGAGGTTTCTGTTGATGATGTTGGATGATTATGTGTGATTTTACTTCGATTCCACTACCTTAAGGTCACATAGGAGGTTGAATTGGATCACAGTATCCTCTCGTCTCATGTTTACCCCAGCTGGCATGGTTGTTGGGTTGTGTTATATTCTTTTTGGGACCCTATATTAGGTGGGACGAACCTACCTATGGTTTTGTGCATGGTTTTAGCACATGATTTTGGACGCGATGGCCTTTTGGTCCATGGTATTGGATGCTTCAGCATGTATATATATGTATTGTAACATTGGAAGGAACATAATGAAAAATCAATCTAGTAGTCCCGATTTGGGATCCAAGGGAAAATCTCTGTGTATATGTGTTTTATGTGTTATGCTCTTGCATTGTTTATTTTTTGTATTTTAGAATTTGTATGCAGGTAATTTCTGTATGGGGTTAAAACCTACATTTGGTATCAGAGTTGTTTTGGATTCAAGGGGATGCCTTTGTTGCTGAGGGGTTTCAATCAGGCCTATGGTAGACCCTATTCAATGGGAGATCTATGCGATCGATTCTGGTGGTGAAAGAATATGGCGAGCAGCTGAAAGATAGAGATCGAGAAATTTAATGGTTAAAGTTTTGAGTTATGGAAAATCAAGATGAAGTATTTGTTGGTAGATAAATATTAATGGATTGTGGTAGATCTATGTACTAAACCAACGAGAGTGTCCAATGAAGAATGGAAGGAGTTCGATCGGAAGTCAAAGAGAAAAATACGATTATGTGTCTTAGATTTAGTATTGTTGAATGTATCAAGGGAAACTATGGCTAAGGCTTTGTGGTTCAAGTTAGGGACTTTGTACCAATATAAGTCTCTGGTGAATAAATTATTCCTACAGAAAAAGTTGTATAACCTGAGGATGAAAGATGGAGACTTGGTGACACAACATCTGAACGCATTTAATATTATGGTAAGTCAGTTATTATCTGTTGATATTAAAATTTTAGATGAAGGTAATTTCATCAATTTATTGTGTTCTCTACAATATTCGTGGGATAGTCTCATTATTGCAATAGGTAGTAATGCCTTGCAGTTTGATGAAATAGTCTCATCCTTGCTGACGGAGGAGATGAGATGGAAAAATATAGAGATATAGAATGGTGATGCCTTGTCTGTATGAAGACGATCCCAGAACAGAAACAAAAATAAGTCATTGAGTGGGAGATATAAATCTAGAGGGAGAACTAAATCCCCAAGAAAACCTATAAAGATGTAATGGAAATGCGGAAAGGAAGGACACTACAAAAGGGACTGTAAATCTAAATCTCCTAACAAAGGAAAGGGATCTGATGATGCTCCTTCGATAGAGGTGAAAACCACCTCATATGAAGGTGGGTATGTATACCTGGCTTCTTCAAGTACACATGTAGATCATGAGGCATGGTTGATTGACTCAGGTGCATCCTTTCACTTCACTCCCCATAGAGAGTGGTTCTACGAGTATGAGAAATATGATGGTGGTGATGTCTTCTTAGGGGATTATAGGAAGGTTGGAATCATTAGTTGCAGAAAAGTAAAGTTGAAGTTGCAAGGTGGAAGGGTTAGAACACTTCCGGGTGTTCTTCATATTCCTACATTGGAAAGAAATCTGATTTATGTAAGTTGGATGATGTAGGTGTAAAAATAGTGTTCGAGAAAGATACCTGTAAGATGGTTCAAGGAGCACTAGTATTGATGTGGGGAGATCGAATTGGAACTCTGTACGAGATGCAAGGTAGAATTGTTATTGATGGGTGCAATAGTTCAGTGGTTCCTGAAAGTGGAGCAGAAAATCTAGTGGTTTCTGGAGAAAAGACCATGTTGTGGCATCAAAGGCTTGGACATATTGGAGAGAAGGGCCTTTGAATACTCCATGGTAAAGGTATGGTAGAAGGTATGACTAATAGCTCTCTGGAATTTGATTTTTGTGAAAATTGTGTATATGGGAAGAAGAATTGGGTGATTTTCCCCTCTGGTGGTAAGAGGGCGAAACAAATATTAGAGCTTGTGCATAGTGATGTGTTTGGACCTATGAAGGTTCCATCACTGGGTAAGTTTGTGTACTATGTATCAATTATAGATGACTTCTCAAGGAATACATGGATATATTTCCTTAAGAGGAAATCTGAAGTCTTTGATAGGTTTAAAGAATTTAAGGCTCTGGTGGAAAACAAGACAGAGAAGAAGATAAAAGGTTCTAAGGGCATATAATGGTGGAGAGTTTTGCACCAAGGAATTTGAATAATTCTGTAAGAAGTGTGGTATAGCACGACAGAAGACTACTCCATACACATCTAAGAAAAATGGAGTTGCAGAAGGAATGAATAAGATGTTGATGGAAAGGGAAAGAAGCATACTCAACAGTGTGGAGTTAGGATAGGAATTCTGGGTAGAGTCGATGGAGACAGCATGTTACCTGGTGAACAGATCACCTTCATCAACGTTGGAGGATAAGACTCCACAAGAGGTATAGACTGGTAAGAAACCATCTCTTTCACATTTGAGGGTATTTGGATGTGATGCATATGTACATGTTACAAAGGAGAAAAGAACAAAGTTGGATAGTAAATCTAAAAAGTGCATCTTTATTAGGTATAAGGATGCTTTAAAGGGTTATAATCTTTGGAACCCAGTAACAAGGAAGGTTGTGTACAACTGAGATGTGGTGTTCAGAGAGGTGAAAAATGTTATTAAACATGAAGTCCCATCAAAGTGACCCAAGAAGATAGAGTTTGAGCTAAAGGAGGAAGAATCAAACTCTATAGCAGAAGAGGAATCAGAAGATGAAGAGCCCCAAAATCCGGTTGTGAGAATATCAGTTCGAGAAAGAAGGAACCAGAAAGGTATAGTCCATTTGTTTTCTGTTCAAATTTTTCTTTATCTATTACTGATGATGATCCAAAAACTATGAAGGAAGTTGTATATTTAGAGGATGACAAACTCTAGAAAGAGGCCATGATCTATGAAACAACATCTTTGCATAAAAATGAGGCATGGGATCTAATGGAATTGTTGGCTGGAAGGAAACTCGTTGGTAGAAAATGGGTGTTGAAGAAGAAGATGAATGCAGAACGAAAGGTGGAGAAATAAAAAGCTCGGTTGGTAGCAAAAGGTTATTCCTAGGTGCCAGGAATTGATTTTGGTGATATTTTTTCTCTTGTTGCCAAGGTAGCTTCTATTAGATTACTTTTATTTGTTGTTGCTGCTTTTGATTTTGAGGTAGAACAGATGGATGTGAAGACAACATTTCTTCAAGAGGATCTGGAAGAGGAGATCTACATGAAGCAACCTGAAGGCTTTGCGGTGAAGGGTAAGAAAGAACTGGTATGCAAGTTAAAGAGGTCTCTATATGGGCTAAAAAAGTCACCAAGGATATGGTATCAGAAATTTGATACATTTATATGGGGACTTGACTTCCCCAAAAGAAAAGCATATCAATGTGTGTATTTTAAATTATTTGGTGACCATTTTATTTATCTTGTCTGGTATGTGGATGATATGTTTCTCGTTGGAAATGAAAAAGAAAATATCCAAGATTTGAAGATCCAATTGTCCTCCAAATTCGACATGAAAGATCTTGGTGCTGCATACTATATTTTGGGCATGGAAATTAAGAGAGATCAAGAAAAGAGGAAATTCTATTTAAACAAGAGGAAGTATGTCGAGACAATATTGTAGAGGTTTAATATGCAGGATAGTAAACCAATGAAGGTTCCTATTCCTGTACATGTAAAGTTATCCATTGAATAGTGTCCCAAGACACAAGAGGAGGAAGAGGACATGTCCCATGTTCCATATACAAGTGCAGTTGGTAGCTTGATGTATTCGATGATCTGTACTAGACCAGACATTGCACATGTAGTGGGACTATTGAACAAGTTTATGTCAAAACCAAGGAAGTAGCATTGGACAATAGTGAAGTGGGTTTTCAAGGATTTGAATGGCACTAGTGATTATGGTTTGTGCTAACAAGTAAGACTAGGATTGGACAAAGTTTTGGATATTCGTGGCTTTATTGATGCAGATTAGGCTGGAGATATGGATCAGAGAAGATCTACAAGTGGGTATGTGTTTAACCTATTTGGAGGTGCAGTCAGTTGGATGAGTAAGAAATAATCTGTAGTGGCATTATCAATTACAGAGGCAGAATACATGGCAACCACTCATGCAATCAAGGAAGCAGTTTGGTTGCAGAGATTGTGTTCAAGTATGGGGTTAGTGTAGGGAGCTATAAGAGTAGAATGTGATAGCCAAAGTGCAATTTTATTGGCAAAGATCCCTGCTTACTATTCAAATACAAAGCACATTGATGTTCAATATCACTTTGTGAAGGATATGATAGAAGACAAAAGGGTGTTTTTGGTAAAGGTGGATACTTTGAAAAATATTTCAGATGCATTGACGAAATTGTGAGCTCTGAGAAGTTCTCTTGGTGTATAGAACAATGGGCATTGTAGGGATAGATAAATGACTAAGCTCTCATATGGAAAGAAAACAACAAGTGGGAGAATGTTGGGTTGTTTTATATTCTTTCCACTACTAGCCTCCCTAGTTAACTAGGGGGTTAGAGGCCCCCCTTCATTGCATCGATTATGCATAGGGGGTTCATAGGGGGTTTGAGTAGCGCCCCTCTACGGGGTCTGGGGCAGTGCTGTGAGGAAAATTTTTTGGGACCCTATATTAGGTGGGATTAACCTACCTATGGTCATGTGCATGGTTTAAGCACATGGTTTTGGGCGCGATGGATTTTCGGTCCATGGTATTGGATGCTTAGGCTTATATATATATATATATATATGTACTGTAACATTGAAAGGAACATAATGAAAAATCAATCTAGTAGTCCCAGTTTTCGGATCTAGGGGAAAGTATCTGTGTATGTGTTTTATGTGTTATGCTCTCGCATTATTTATTTTCTGTGTTTTAGAATTCATATGTAGGTAATTTTTGTAGGGGCTTAAAACCTACAATGGTTACTTGGGTGGATGTGGGAGTAGGGTGTTAGATCGTTGTTGTGACACAAAATACCCTGGTTCTATCTCTTCTTCGGCTTCCTTAAATACAACCTTCAACCCAGGAAGCGAAGGTCAGTGATTAGTCAAATGATTTTTTGTGAAAATGGCACATGTTTCAACCATGTCGAATGAAAATTCCTTGCGAATATGATTTTTTCAACAAGGAGGACATAAAATAACCAATGCATATTTTGCCTTAGCTTGTTTATGTTTTACCTGTAAAACACCGAACTATGTTGTCAAGGTACTTCAAATGTCAGTTTTAAATTCTTCTAAAAGATTATCGATCCCTTCTCGTGTAACTCCTCCTCCTATAATTTTGAAGGGATCTACTGAGAGGATCGCAAGTTCGAGGCTTGGTTCTTGGGAACACCTAATACATAGTTTCATAGTGTCATCATATTCTTCTTTATAAATGTCACCCTACCCCATTAGATTAAGCATTTCTATCCATTCATCTTTCATATCTCTAATCAAGGTATTTTTTAACACATCCTTGGGTAGAGTAGTATATGGTGATGATTGTAAATTATATTGAAATATTTCAACATAATTTTCCAAGGTTTCATCTTCTTTTGACATCATCTTAAATATTTCTTCCCTTATATCCCTATATTGAAAATAATCCTAGTACTTTGTAAGGAAGGTTTCTTTCATTTGATCCCATGAGGTTATAATACCACCCCCAGTCCCATGAACCATCATAATGCTGGTCCCTTTAAGGTATAAGGAAACAACTTTAATTCTTTGGGGTTAGTGGTATAATCATATCCTTGGAATAAAATATAAAATTCAAAGAAAAATGCATCACGATCTTCAAAAACCATTATGTGGAAATTTGGAAGATTTTGTAATGAGATAGTTTTCATTGTTGCATTAGCATGTAGATCAACAATAGGATATTTTATGTTTGAAGTTTGTGTTCCTGTTATTATATTCATTATTTCCTTAAATATCTTCCAGTAATATTCAGGAATCCTGTAATCAGGCGGTACTATCTGGAAAGTAATATGCTGACAGGGTTTTGGGCCTTGACTGGTTCTCACAACACTACTCAAATTAGGAACTTTAGTTTCTCTCCTTACAACGGGCCATGTAGGGAATTCCAGATCAAAAAGTTGTGGGTATGGTTCTCTCGTCTCACCTCCCCCCTCCCTAAAATTGCAAGCGTGCCCGTTAATTTTACTGGAAGGACTAAAATACCTAACATATATCTCTTGGAATCTCTACTCAAATCCTACAATTTTATCATGAATCTAAATGTTAGCTACAGTAGATGACCCTACTACTCGAGGGGAAACAATAGTAGAACCCTTCCTAGATGTTGCTCGGGGACGTACAAATGCTTGATTCTGATTTTTGAATGATTTCATCTATAAAAGTTGTTTTCCAAGGCCAACTTGACCGTAGGTTTTGTTGGTTTTTGGGGTGGATTTATGATCTATATCTATTTGGTTCCTAGTCTTAGGATTAATTCTAGTCATACACACTAGATGATCTAAACGTATCAACTAATAGTAGGCACATGCACAAGATTTTTACTTGAGTGCATGCATAGATTAATACCTTCCATCTTTAATTCCCATTCCCCAAGAATACAACTAGCAATCTCTTTGATAACCTGCCTAACAATGATGTCAAAATTTTGGTCCAGTTAATCGTTCCTAAAAAGGACCAATTAACTGTTATAAATTAATTCATCAACCCAAGGTTTCATTTTGGTATTTCAAGCATATCGACACCATTTGTGCAAGAGGAATGTAGATATGACTAGTTTTTATGATCCTATTGAAAAGAAAGGTTGTACATTTAAAGAAATTGACTCATGATGCAATCTCTAATTATCTCAAACTAATCAAATCATTAACTTCTACAGGCCTCTGAAGGAAACAACAAAAGAAAACATATAGAGTAAAAGGACAACACAACAAAATTATACTATTTAATAGAAATTGAACAAACAAAATAGAAATATATGGTAATCTATAGGAAATAGAAGAAAGGAACACTGCCTCTTAATAGATTAACCACAACAAGTCTACTGTATAAAAATTGCAATAAACCTGATTCAAGACAAAGCATTCAATTTAACAAATTAGTAGCAGGAAATAAAAACAATTACGCAAATGGAAATAGCTAGAACAAAGAAATCAAACGCTAATTTTAATTATATAAGAGAAGATAATGTTGTTTCTATGATTGGGCCGAAATCTGGAATTGAACTGCCTTGCAAGAAAATCAGAATAGTAAACAAAATCTAAGTAATAAATACTTCCATTCAAATTTCAGAGAAACCGGTTACAATTAATGTAGCGCAAGTCTGAGCTTGTGTCAAAAATATAATTACAACTTGAATAACACTTTTGAGGTTCAACACCATTTTTTATGTCGTAATAGTAAAATATAAATATTAGAGAATTTATTTTTAATAATGAGCAATCTTAAGAATCTAAATATTCTAAGGATGCTCGTTTAAGTTAATAAGATCTTAATGCATCTGAAAATCGATTTCAAGAATTCATCCTCAACTAACTCATTCCAAACAAGGTGTAACAACTTGAGGCTTACGTGGTATCCCCCGACCATTCAATGAAACAACATCAATTATCATTGTGTCAATAGATTCTTGTCCAATAATTAGGACCCGTTCATTAGTAAATAGCACTTTATTGATCAAATTCATTCAAAGAATAATAAAATGATAAATGCATATAGAATAATACTAAAGTCGCTACTATACTAATTACCATAACCTAATTTCACAAAAGACTTTATAAAATGATATGAAAACTAAGAAATAAGACAAGGAAAATATGACAAAAATGAGGCCCAACAATGATACATCTTCATCTAAGGCTCTTGTACTTAACTCAAGTTCGGAATATGTTTCTCTCATAGAGTCATGGAATTGCATAGTTGATCATTTCAAAGACTCTCTTTGGTCGAAGGAATCATACCTATCAGATTCATTTCCTAATAGTCAACTCCTTGTCTCTCTTGTGAATGTTATATTGCAAATATTTCCCTTCATCACACCTGAAATCCTCTTGAGTGATAATGAATGCAGGAGTTATTGCAAGAATTAAATGCTTCCCCGTTCTCTATGTCTTAACTGATCTCACGTGTTTGTTGCATTAGAATTCCTTTTAAATTCTTTCTATGATTATGATGCTTGTATAGTTTGTCACCAGTTATAGGATAATTGTTTTTCACATTCAGCATGTGAGGAAGTTGATTCTATTGTTTAGAGCATTCACAGAGTTGCTCAAATTGGTTTATATTTATTAATTACAAACTCGGAATATGATGCTTTAATCATTGCATCTAATCATAATTATGTCTCTAATGACTATCATTCAAATTACTATTTTCCCATCAGCACATCCAATGACAAATGTTTCAAATCATTTGATCTTTATGGTTTAACATCTCACTATCCAGGTACTTGTCAATCAATTGAGGCGTCTCTACACTTGCTAATGGTTATGTCAAGTCCTCACTATCTTGACATTCATGTTGAATATGATCAGATATATTTTCCCTCACAATATTATCATCATAATCACGTCCCTCTAATTGAAAATTCATATTTTCAAAGATTTTGGGGCTTTCAAGAGGATTGTCACGAATTTTATGATCCAATCATTGAATGGTTGGAGAAATCTTACCTAGAAAGCTCTGTCACAAATAATAAGTTGCATGCTTTCATCATGCTTGCTAAGGATTTCAGATTAGATGAGGACACATTCACAAGAAGCTACCGAGGTTTGTTGAAAGATGGTTTTCATAAAAAAAAACTAAGAATATGAGCTAGTTAAAAGTAGTGGCTATGGCCTATCTTTCTGCTAACAGTAAAGACATTCAAATTTGTGTGAAATTTATTCAATTTTTTATCTTTTCTGTTGCACATTCCTTTATGTTAGTTCTAATCATTCATATCTTTGTGTATGAAGGTCGAGAGTAGCTATGGTGGCTACATTGGAAATTTGGTTATATGTGACCTCGACCTTCTAGCTGTTTAAGTCAGGAGTAGGACTAGTAGGACTATCTGCATTCTAGTTTCCCCTCCCTTGCACTCATTCTGAACCTATTCTACTTAGTCTTTCTTATGTTTTCTTACTTTTGTCTTGTATCATGTTTTGATTTAGCTTCCTTTTTCTTTCCTTTTGGTTTTTCTTTCTTGTTGTGTCATGTCTTTTCTTTTTTGTTCTGTTAATAAGACATTGCATGAAGGGTGTATCATTTGGGCTCAAAAGACAATGTGGTAAAATAAAGAAGGCCTTTGCGACACTGTAACATTTAGCTAACCTTTTGGTCAATGATTTTCCAACTGAAAATATGATCCTTGTGTAAAGAAAGGTTTGTGTTGAGCCATGATATCTATGTCTATTCTAGAAGCCTTTTTCCTTCACTTGATTCTTTTTGTTTTATCACTTTCCATTATTATTCAATTAAGGAGAGATGGAGAAAGGGAAAAATCTAAGAAAGAAAACAAAAAAAAAAGATCTTATACGCTTCTTTGAAAGAACAACATATTCTGCTCTCAAGAACTTTGGATCCCTTTTCTGCCCATGAAATGAATAAGTTCCTATGCACAATCCTCTATAAAATACTTAGATAAAGGCGAAATAAAAGAAAGGCTTCCTGTGCAAAGAGGTGAAGCAAAAAACTCCATAAAGGTACTATCCAAGCTCGTTGGTAGTAGAGAAATGTTTGTGTTCCTGTAGCGACTCCATGGTGGTATTTTCTAGCAATGGATCAACATTAGAGATGAAAAATAATAATTTGAAACTATAAAGCTCGAGAACTATACTACTCTTCTCTGATTCGAAAAATTATGGTATCGCTAATCTTATCTTTGTTTTAAACCAAGAAGGGATAGAGGAGGCTATGCTTATTCGCATGGTAAGCGGAGATACCAAAGTTATCTGCATGATGAATCAATACTCCCCTGAAGAACTAGACCATACACAAAAGAATCAACCTAGATAGAGAAGCTAGAGTTCTACCAGTGTGTCGCCAAGTGTTGTCACTGTGATAAACACCCTCTAAAATTTTTCCAATACTTGAATTTTGGAGCCTACTATGGATCTTGTGATTGTTCGCTCCATAGTCACTTCTCGGTTGGTCAATGCTTTGTTAAGCCTTCAAGCCTTCTTTTGGATAGTATGTGTCGAAGTCACCTTCTCGCACATGCTTTGTCCATAATGCAACCATGAAAGCATTCCTTAACACAAGCTTGAATAGGCATGGTAGAGTCCACTAAGATATTTCCTATGTAATTTTCAACCCATGTTTCTAGTCAATGTGCACATCAATGATAGTTCATCACTTTGTTTGTGATCATACTTCTTTCTCAGTGAGTTGCTTCAATTGTTGCCTTTTGTGCACTTTCGTCTTCACAAGTGTCGTTTTCATGCTTAGGTTTGTAGTTTTTATTTCCATTCACCTTAATTGGTTTCCTTTTCATGTTAGTTGCACTCTAGCATGTGTTTCCTTCACTATAATTTGCATATCACAAGTGTCATTCACACTTTTCTCTTCATATAATAAACATTGGCTTTGGGCATGTAGAGTGACACAGCACACGAAAGATATTTTTGGTGTGTTTCAAGGGGTAATATTTGTTTTAATGACTTGTAATTACCATGTAAACATGTATCACACCCATTTCCAAATTTTTAAGCATTGTTGCACAAGTGTCATCACGGTCGTTGCAAAGTGTATATTTGGTGTCCCACTTGTCATTGCAAAGTTGTCACACTAAAGTAAATTTGTTGTTCATTTGTTCTAGATGATCTATGTTATGTCATAAAAAATTCTAAGTGTGTGATCATAGTCAAGTCCCATTAATGTTCACATTAGCTTCATCAATCCCACACTTAGCCAAATTCAGAAGAAAAAAAATATCCAACTAAGAAACTTAGCCTGATCTGACCATCCTCAAGTGCTCATTGCACAATCTCAACCCTCAATATGCAAACCTACCTCTTGACGCTATGAGATGTGTAGTACAGGCCTCCTAGGACTACACAATGCATAGTTTTAATGATCAATCTTAGACCTTGACCTCAAAAAATTCACAATCATGCCCTTTAGCCAAGCCTAAACTGCGCATTGTGCAGTCTCATTCTTCAAGCCTAAGCCTTGAGCTATTGAACTGTGAAATTGCGCAATCACCTGGCCTCCCTTCCTCCCAAAACTGCACAGTGGGAAACTCAAGGATAAATCCTCCAACCTGAGTCCTTGAGTCCCTCAACTACGCAATTCCTCTGGACAATCCTCTAGAAATACACATTACGCAGTCTCAAGGCTCGAGCTTCCAGACTGAGTCCTTGAGTCCCTCAATGGCACAATGCCTTGGCCTTTATCCTCCCAGAACTATGAAGTGAACATATTCAACCCTCAATCCCTAGCCTTGAACTCTTAAGACTATCAAATGTGCAATCTCTTGAACCTAGCCATCCTGAACTGTGCATTACATAGTCTCAAGCCTCATTACCAGACCTTTTCCTATAGAACTATCTAATCCCTTAGCTAGTCACTCAACCAGTCACTAGTTCTATACCTAATAGGTGAGTTCATGAAACACGTTAGGTTAGGGATTTTTTTTATTGATGTCAGATTTTCATGAATGGAATTTAGTTGCAGGTACTCTATCTTATCATGACAGGATGATGAGGGAGGAAAAGCAGAAGTGGACGATGCTATAAGACACATATAGAGCTAAAGAAATAAGATGATCATCAGGCGAGAATATCAAGGAACACTAGATTGCAATAGAAGATCAAATATCAGGACCACATGAAGACTCCATTTGATTCACAACCTTTTGGAGGGTGGACATGAAGGACAAAGCATATCTATCATGAAGATGAAGCATTGCATATCTCTTATTGATGACAAAGGAGCAATAAGAATGGATTTACATTGGCATCTCATCAAGAAATCCTTGTCAATCGTGTCATGCCATATCATGTCATGAGTTGTCATATGCCACATCATTTTGTGGATTATGTAATTTCTATTCGAAAATGTATTGTAAAGTGGAATTCCAAATGACATGTACAGAAGATGAAGAGCCATGTAAAGTTGAAAAGTCATAGGAAGTCAAATAGCCATGAGTGTAGTAAGAGTCATAAGGGAGGTGAAACATCACCCCATTGGTTATGTATACACCCTCATTGTATGATAAATGGAATTTTCACCTTGGCTTCTCCATAATGCATCAAAGAGGAAGAGTTTGTACTTTTGGGGAGTAAGTCGTGGCGCCAATACTCCATTATTGGAGCTAGTGATGCTAGTTGTATTCATATAACTTGGAAGTTTTACTTAATACTTTAAGCTTGATGGTCAACACGATTTCATGAATGGATTGTGAATATTTGTCAGATTTCTCTACAAATAGTTATGATTCATGTTTACTTTCACCTGCACTAAATTAGTTAAACTATTTCAGCTATTTTAGTGATTATCTAGTTGAATATGCGTTGTAATGGTTGTAACAATCCTTGCATCTATGTGGACTATTCTTCTTAATGCTAGGAGCTTATCATTTCATTGTGTGTGACTCTACTAGGGAGGTATTATTACGTCTCTCTTAGAGGCTCATCTTTCGTCTTTCCACAAAAGAATAACCTAGATACACCTATAATTGAACATTCACCAGGCATATTTACTTTCTTTTAGCAAAGGAACATATACACTTCTCTCACTTGCTGACAGTTAAAGGCAAGGAAAATCTATAAGAAAATATGGCAACCAGACTCATACTCCAGATGGGGATCCTATTCCAAATGGTGTGAGGTCTAATTGGGACTTCACATTGGGAAGACCCCCTTGGTTGATGGATTCCCACTACCGTCAACAGGCACTATCTTTGTGCATGGGGTAAGCAGGGAAGTCAAGGTAATATAAATGAAGAATCAATACTCCCTAAAGAACTAGACCCTATACAAAAGAATTAACCAAGGAAAAGAAGCTATAATTCTACGAGTGTGTTTCCAAGTGTTGTAGCGACTACAACACCCTCCAAAATTTTGGCATACATCTAATTTTGGAGCCTACTTTGTCTTTGTATGTTGTCTTTGTAAACATTGACTATCATAATACATGGTTTCTCTACTTATTCTTATTCCTTTGGGAGAAAAATCAAGTATCATCTCCTAGTATTGGAAAGTGTCGCACATTTTGTAAATGTGGTTTTAGCTTGTTTCAAGGGTTAGTCTTCATATTAATTGGTTTTTCTTACCATGTAAATATGTATAGTACTCATTCTAAAAGTTTTAAGCGCTGTCACACAAGTTTTGTCACTATCATTGCAAGGTGTTCGTGTCGCACTTAGTGCAAACCATTGCAAAGTTGTCACATTCAGGAAAAGTATCTTGTACATGTGTTGTATGTGTTCTGTCATTGTCTCCAAAAGTAATATAAGTGTTTGATCATGTTCAAGTATTTCTTTTGTTTAGATCCATCTCATTGATCCAACACTTACTCAAAACTGGGAAAACTCCCTAATCGGGCCACTTAGCCTAACCATCACAAAAGTTTTGTCACTATCATTGAAAAGTGTTTGTGTCACACTTAGTGCAAGCCATTGCAAAGTTGTCACATTCAGGAAAAGTATCTTGTACATGTGTTCTATGTGTTCCGTCATTGTGTCCTAAAGTAATATAAGTGTTTGATCATGTTCAAGTATTTCTTTTTTTTAGATCCATCTCATTGATCCAACACTTATTCAAAACTGGGAAAACTCCCTAATTAGACCACTTAGCCTCTTTCAACCATCTTGAACTATGCATTGTGTAGTCTTAGTCCTATAGCAAGAAACTTACCTCTTGAAGCTATGCAATGTGCGATCTCTGCCTCCTTAACTTTGCACTGTGAAATTTTAGTGCTCAAGCCCATCCTCTGAGCTCCAAAATTGTGTAATCCTTATCTCCAACCCAGTCTGAACTATCCATTGCACAATCTCAATCCTTAATCCTCAACTTTGAGCTCCTGAAATATGCAACTACGTAGCCACTTTCCCTATTCTCCTCGAGTTCCTCAAATGTGTAGTTGACATGATTGGCTGAGCCTAAACTATAAATTTTGCAGTCTCAAGGCTTATCCCTTGACCCTGACATCTTGAGTTGCACAACTGCACAATCCATGAGCCTGATTCCCACCCTGTCTCCTGGTTCTATCTCATTTAATGGATTGTTATCCATCATGTTAGATTAGGGTATTTTCGGGCTTATGTCATCTTATCATGAGTGGATTAATTTTTTAGGTGTTTAATCATGCTATCACAGGATGATGATGAAGAGTATGTAGAAGGAGCCCTTACTAGAAAATATTTTCAAAGCTACAAGAACAAGTTAAGCAATCCAGAGAAGACAAAGGAACATAAGCTGTGACAATAGTTGGAGATAAAATATCACATTAAATACTCCTTATCCTCAAGCCTTATGGAGGAATAACAATACCATGTTCCATCCATTATGAAGACACAAAAGAAAGCAACACCAAATATTGGCTTGACATTTTCATGTCATGATGTAGTCAATGTCATCAGTGTCATGTCATGCCATCTCATGAGTCACCATGTGCCACATCATGTTATGGATTATGTAAATTCTATAGTGAAAAATTCAATTGTAAAATGGGAGTCCAAGAGCCATCTATGTAATATGAAAATTCATGTAGGAATTCAAAAGGTCATAAGAAGTCAAAAAATCATTAGGGTAGTCTAAGAGTCACAAGGGAGATAATTGATCACCATTTATTATATATACACCCGCATTGTTCATGTCATGGATTTTTCACCTTGGCTCCTCCTACGAGGAATTAGAGAAGAAGATATTCTTTTGGAGGAGCAAGTCATTTCTCTAAAGCTCCACTACTGAGGCCAGTGGTGTTCACCTCCTTGATGTATCTTGGAACTTATACTTAATTCAAAAGCTCACTAAGTGCTATAGTGCTATTTACCGCTCCTGGTATTTGTGATGCTTGGTTCATGGCCTAGGGCAACCACTCCTTCCAGACTTGGTCCAAATAAATAAAACACAGTGTTTTATTCCCTTTATGCTACTTTTCCCTGAGATAAAAGCATGGACACATGGGTCAGTCAATACCCAACCTGCGTATATGTATTAAAACACTTAAAAAAAATATAATTCTTTAATTATGGGCGGAGTTCATGGGTTTTACCTGTTGATTACCTCCTAGTTCCTGTGGCCCAACTATTTCCCAACTAAAAAGTTAATTGGAAGAGGTATTAATACACCTCTATGTGAAGGCCTTAGAGGAGAAGAGATAGAGTTATTATACTGAGATTATCCCTGATTGAGTCTGATGAATCCATGTGCCTCTTTCACTTCCCCAGGATTCAGGTTCACCAATGTTTCCTTGATTATAAATATTCTCCCTCTTGCTTGAGATATCATGGTGTTGGTTATAGAACAAGATTGTTGAAGGCTAGGATAGGACGAAACCGGAGGATGGTTCCACTTGGAGCCGGAAGAAGAAGACTCAGGTGAATTCTCTCGATGTTATTTATAGCTTACTACAATAAAATAAATGTTGTCTTATTTCCAAAATGAACTATTTTTATGCATCAGATTATGTTGTAATTCATATATGAATGTTGTTTTGATGTATGATCAATCATTTCTTTATATGATATAAAGTCAATTTCGTGAATATGCTTTACTTCTATACTGCTATGTATGTTCGAATTGAATGATTTCTAGGTTTGAAGAACATCGATAGTTGCAGAGGGCATAAACCCTGCGAGACCTACTCAAATGAAGGAAATCCAGTTATGGCCAATCTTACGTAGTTTTATTATATAAGAATTTTTCCAGAGTTGTATGAGTGTTTCTTTTTGTAGTTTTCTTCTACTCTGTTGGTGTCTAACCCAAAGCCCTAGGGTACTTATTCCCAAAACTGAATTGTCGACTCCACTGGGGATAAAAATATTGGTATTCCTAGTTTGGGTTGTTCAGTGTCAATCAGGGCTCACTCTTTGGTTTCCTTGTTGTTATAGTCTTATTTGGTCTACTAGAGTCTCAGACCTTAAGTATGATCTTTTGGCTCTCGCTTTGTTTTCTATTTTTCTTGTAAAGCTTTGTATACGCCTT
Organism: Pinus taeda; assembly: GCA_000404065.3. NCBI lineage: Eukaryota > Viridiplantae > Streptophyta > Pinopsida > Pinales > Pinaceae > Pinus > Pinus taeda. The sequence continues at coordinate 5,044 of APFE030592706.1, read as the reverse complement.
TTAATCTGTTTAGAGTTGCGTACATATGCTTGTTTCTGTGAAGTGAACTTGTGTATACACGAGTTTCCTGTGTCAGAAGTGCGTGTACACACCTTTGTGTTTGAACATAGTCGTGTATGGCATTTTTTTCATTGTTTTTTCAAATCTCTCTACCTGGATAGATTTGTTGCATGGTCTTTCTAGTCTCTATGTGGTCAATTTCCGTCTGAAGAATTTAATTATTTTGCAAGCTTACTATTTCGAAGTCTCTTCCTCATTGAAAAGATTTGGCCTAGGTTTGCTTTTTGAGCAAGATTGTAATTGGTGTTTTGTCACACAAGACATCATTTAGAACTTCTTGATTGTTCTAGTCCTCCATAACGGGAGATTGTTTTCAGTTTCAGTGTCAAGCTCAGTTTTGGAGTCTACTTGTTTTGATTTCCTTTGTTTTGTGGCCTTATAGATTTTCTTGATTTTTGAAAGTCTTTTTGAGGAATTTGGAGGTATTTCTTTCCTAGCTTCTTGGTCAGTTTGTCAAACCCGTTGCTGCTATTTTGGTTGTTTGGTACAAGTTGAATTTTTTTTGCTCAAGCTTTCATTCATTTTCAAGTTTGTAACTTGCAATGACTCCTTGTGCTATTTTTTCGATCTTTGAGTATTAGTAACATTTTGAGTGATTTCAAAAAGTTGTTTTAGTTGTTTGTTGAAAAAGAAAAGATCTCAAAAAACTTTGTTTTTGTTTTCTTTTGCCAAGTTTGATTTTGGTTTCTTTTGGTTATTTAAAGTGAATTGTGATCTTTTACAATTTGTCCTTCTTGTTTGGAGAGAATTTTGTGTTCAAAATTTGTATCCTCTTCAATACTTATGTTGGCCCATTGATAGTTATAAATGATTGCTTTTGCAAGTTTTTATAGTGATTTATGATATTGCATCTCCATTATATCTTGCATTAGGGTAGTTTGCATTGCTAAAGCATTCATAGTATTTTAGTTTTTGGGTGCGTGAAGTGTGTTTCAAGAAAAGAAGAAGAAAATTATTTTGCTTTATATAAGTCTCATAGAACCCATGTAGATATCTCTTTTCATCGAAGAAAAAATGATTGCATTCATGTAGTTAATTTTTCATTGATTTATTTTGCATCATACAAACACCATTGGTTTCACTTCCATCAATACTTTGAATTAAAGAACAACCATTAAAATCAAGCGATTAATTAAAATAAACGAGAACTTTTGTATTTTCATCAAAATACACCAACAAGTTTAGGTTTATTAGGGCCTTGGATTAGGCGAGAGGAGAGTTAACTCTCCAAGGCTGCTCTAAATTACAAAACATAGATGTTTGATTAATGAGCGAGATCGAATAGCGTTAGGAAGACCCGGAAAGCTCCATAACTGGGAGTAAAGCATGAGGGTGAGTGAAGATAAGGACGAGAGATGCCCCCTCTCTTACTTGTCGGATCCTACCTCACAACTATTCCACCTGACTTCTGATATGAGTTGGTGACCATAGTTTCCTATCTTAGGGACCACATAGGTGGCTATGGAGGGGAATCCCGTGGTAGCTGAGGTTGACATTGTATCATGTTCAGTATTACTTCTGGAGGGCACCCTTGTGAAGCTTGGGGGATTGCACCGGAAGGTTGTTGTCTAGAGGTCAATGTAACTACCTCCAATACCTTCGCTAGTAGGCCTAGGGCTAATTACCCCAATCTATTTTTGGAAGGCCCTTATTATTAAATTTCTTATATTTTGGTGTCTGGTCCTAATCACCCAGAGCATAAATACTCAAGAGTAGTTCGATTGCTGATATCTTTAGGGACTTTTTAGTGAGTGTTCTTTGCTCCTAGTCAGCCTAACTTTATAATTTTTTGAGTCTTTAATTAGATGTTTTAAATAATTCAAAGTGGTTGATTGACTATTTCAATAGCTAGGAGACTTCGTGGGCTATCACCTATGTGTCCTGAGCCTTCTCCTAGAAGGCGTAGGAGTGATTCTACCAGTGGTTTTCAACTAGTGGCAGTAGGCGCATTGGAGATTGATCATTCGCTTGGGGAATTAGTTCACAAGATATAACTAAAACCAGTACAGAGTTAGAGAGGAACACGCCAGTTTTTTTTCAAGTACTCTTTCAGTCGGAAATAATATCAAAGTTTAAGAGCTTTCAGAGTAAGTTATGTCTCCAAATTCCCCTGTTCCTCTTGATCATCTAGACATTTTCTTATATGTTGGAACTCCGACTCATAGGCCTTCGAGCCTAGGTTTACATACATCTATTCCTTAGATTACCACTGTGGGAAGTGTTAGCTTCCTATACCAATAGGCTTCATTTTTCATGATTGACTGGAAAAGTGCCAAATATGTTCATCCTTTCCATGTTGCAAAGGTTCCATATTTTGTAGAATTTCGCTATGTACAGGCAGTTGAATCTTGCCATAGTTGATGAATAGCCAGACAGTCTAATCCTGGCTAGATCATGTTTGAATTTACTTGTCTTAAAATAGAGAATAAAGGCCTGTACAAACAGTTCAAGCTTGGCAGACAGTAGTTAGGTAGAGAAGCAAAGGGTCTCAACAGCTTAATCTGAGCCCTGGAAGAGATAAGGGTAGACTTAGATAGGAGGGTAGCTAAAAGAAAAGAGAAGAGTCAGGGTTTGCTATTTCAAATGCATCCAATGAAAATGAAGAAAAAATGTTAGGTGTACTAGGCTGGGTAGGCAGTTTTGATGTTGCAGAAGTAGGCTTATGAGCAATTTGGTCCTATTGCAATAGGTTTCATCTCATAAATATCATAAGGTGCTATGGAAAGGTGGTTACAAAATAAAGGGAGCATGACTAATTTCCCTCCTCATTTTTCGAAATAACACTTACTAACATCCCCCCAAGCACAATGAGATCTTCTCACTTCCCTTAGTCCACTTCATTTCATGGAAAAAACTAAGTGAAACTGTGTTTTCACCTAAGCAAAACAAGCCAAATTTCTTGTGTAAAATGTTTCTATTCCATTTTGACAAGTTTCCTAAACTTCATAAGTTGATATCCTTTCATTCCCCCCATGCCTAAGTTTCCATTCTATAAACTTAGCCTTCATCCATACATATCCATTCCACATAGTCATATTAACCTAATAACACTATTATATAGCTCCTATGTGAATATTTCCCCTCCCTTACTATGTAAAAATACACAAAATCCCTAAATATCTAATACCCCAACCTTTGGCTAACTATAAGCTATATTTCAAATTTTTGTCAGGAGTTAGTGGTCCACCCAGGGCCAATAACAACCCTCCACATGCCCCATCGAGACTTGTTTAGCTTCTGGCTAAATAAATAGCCAAACCTGCATATTTTACCCCCAAAACCCATTTAACCAAAGTCTGAAATAAACCCCACAAAACATTACAAAAAAAAATATATTACAGCGGGTCCCCCACTGATAAACCACCGCTACCTCCATCACCTGCCAACCATCCAATCATCACTGACAGATCCAACGACTGTCGGCAATATCAGAAGCCCTCATATGCCGAACGATAGCGTCCATGGGATGGGTGGTATTTCTGTCGTACCGAGGATGCGTGTCAGGCGCCTAGTGTGTTCGGAGCCCCCTCCTCCAAAACCACTTCCCTCCAAAGGCGGTGCGGGGAATACCACTTACCACTCTACCGCCTCCCCACTGATGTCATGGCTACGTCATCTGATGACATCACCCTCATTGTCGCCCGTCTATTTGCTGACATCACCTGACATGTCACCCACCATGTCACCTGCCACATCACCTACCATGTCATCATCCGTACCCCGCTACACGACAAAATTACGTCATGCTGACATCATTAGACAAAAGTGCACCAAAACCTGCCAAAGTAAAAAATTCAGGTAAAAAGGGGTGAAAATGTTATTTTTACCCATTTGTCTTTGTTTTCTCTACGCGACCTGTGCATACTAATTTATGTCCAAAAGAGCATTTTCACCATACAGTCTACCACCCAACAATTTTTACTCCATAGCTCGGCTCCTCGACTCCTCTGGTCACCTGCAAATCGACCGTTCCACCATAAAAATAGGTATTTACACAAATCTACTCCCGAACCCTGTTTTTTATTGGTTTTCATTGTAAAATTGCCCACAGAACCAAGAATTTGAAGAAAAAACATTGTGTTACCCACCATAACCTCTCTCTTGCCAAAAATTCACCATAAATCCGCGCACTGAGCTAAAATTGAGCTCCTTCGGCCCTGCAAATTCTCCAAGAAACCCTTAAAACTGCCTTTTTCCCACAATTGTCACCCATTGTGCCAAGTTCTGTATTTTCATCTGACTTCTGTACACAAAGCTAAATTCAAGCCAACAAACTAGTTTCAACGGTGAAATTCTCGGAGAAAATCCACATAGCCAAAAAATTCCAATTTCAAAAAGCAAAAGAATTGAGCTATGGAAGGTCGAGGAGCCTTGAACATCACTCCTCTCAATGCACCCCACAAAGAATTGGAACATCTGCCCTTAGCTGATAAAAGACTATCTAATCCAAGACTTAGTAGGCTACCAAAACCATCTGCAAGCATTCTGTGAGCTCAAAAATAGTTACCTAAGCCAAAATGATGTTTATTGCATATGGGAATCAAATTTACCCATATACTACCTCCCCTCTATCAATATTTTCCCTGAGATAATTCACCTCTGCTGTGAGAACTATGAGCCAACTAAAAGGGCAGTTAAGACTCCATCTAGAACTACCCTCTTTCATATTACGCCTAACTCCATAAATCAAATGTTGAACTTGAAACCAACCCAACTCCAATTTCCTCTTACTATGAAATTCTTGCTTGATGAAGGTCCCAAACTCTCCAGCTCAGAGATAACCAGAATTGCCCAAGTATTTATGAGAGCAGATTGCCAGCCTAAGGAGCCACCTCCTTTTCACTATGCATCTTTCAATGAAGTGGGTAGATTACTTGTTGATATGATATCTTTTGTTCTAGGGTTCAAGACAAGTGAACATATTGATGAAACTATATTGGTTTTAATGTCTATATTTACCCCAGGGCAGCCCCCTGCTGTCAAA
>APFE030592697.1:0-12552 GCA_000404065.3 Pinus taeda | reverse complement strand
TTAGGGGAATTTTGAGATCAACAATGGACCTTGAAACAAAAAAATGTATTAACAAAATGACTCAAATGGAGTTGGCACTTCTTGGATGCAAAAATTCAATTCTTGATCTAGTGTGCCCACTTGATGTCTAAAAATTCAATTTCTCATCCACTAGGTGCCCACTTGATATTTGAGTAAACCTACACTGATATTTGACTAAACATACTATAAAAAAATACTATAAAAAAAGTTTTCTTTCTTTTCATTTATAAATTCATAATTCTTATTTTATTGTTTTAACTATTATTTTGTTATTTTCCTTTAAAAGACCCATTTTAAACCTCAAATTTCTCTTAATAAAAAAAATCGTGTTAGAGTATCGATAAATAATGATATTTTTAGAAAAATATTGTGATAAACTAAATATGGAGATTACAAATGGATATAGTTTCCATTTCATATTACTTAGCAATCAATAATATGATTCTATATGTATTCTCAAAATAGAATAAAGAGCCACATTTTACAATAATACTCAAAAATACCAACATAATGATATATAAAATCCTTTCATAAAGTGTCCTCCCATTTGCTACTAAATTTTTGGATAGAATGGGGTGAATCGAAGAAGTGGTAATGATTGCATTCCAATCCTTTTATGCTCCACCAAGAGCCAAACAAAGAGTGTCCATCCATTTAACATGGCCCACATACTTATTGTATTTACACCAATTTGACATATATTAAGGCATCCTTATTCTTAGGCAAATAATTAATTGAATTTTCAACCCATGTTTTTTTTTTTTAATTTATCTATTAAACAATCAAATATTTTAAGCATCAACTTTATTGGCAGAAGAAAAGAAATACAAAATTTATATCCATTTTTTTTATGAGAAGAAGAAATATTTAGAAATACATTCAATGATATTGCTTAGATATGCCTCCATTATCTCTGGATCATAAAATTTAACCAATGTGAGTAGTCATTGTCCTTTCTCAAGTAGAATCCTTCAAAGATTATTTATGTGTTTTATTTCCTATGTTCCCTTCTAAGGTTATTTATGTGTTTGATTTCCTATGTTCCAATTATCTAGGGATCTAGGCCTATTTGATTTCTTTTAATTCACAATTATTAATCTTACAATACCATAAACCTAAGGGTAGCAATCATTCTAAAGTTTCTAAAATATTGATCAGTTAATCGATTGTTCGTTCTTTTAAATATATATCAGTTATTCATATTTATTCTATGACTTTTCTCTAATAATCATCATTAGTTATTGGCCTCCATAGGTTCTTGGTTGTAAGATATTTTCCAAATAAGAAAGAGTTCTTGAACCATGAAGCTCTACTAAACCACCAATGTCATCCATTTCCCAATATTTTCTCTTTAAAAAAGCTAGAACAAAAGAAATCCTCATTGTATTACTTATTGACTTTGGAACAAATGCATATAAACATAGCATACAAGAATGCACCCAAGAAAAACTTTGAATTATCTTTTCTCTCATAACAAAAACTAAAACATATCCTCATTATATTAATTATTGTCTTTGAAACAAATGCTAGAAAAATATAGTATAAAAGATTGTAGTTAATGTGCAACAACCATACATAACACCCACGAACTGATTTTGAACACACTAAAAAGACTTCGCAAAATATATTCGCTTTTTTGAACACATTGAAAAGACTTCACAGAATATATATATGTTTTTCTGAACACACTAAAAAGACTTTGCAGAATATATACGCTTTTCTGAACACACTGAAAAGACTTTACAAAATATATACGCTTTTCTGAAGACACTAAAAAGACTTCGCAGAATATATATACATTTTTCTAAACACACTAAAAAGACTTCGTAGAATATATTCGCTTTTCAGTGTGTTTAGAATTTGTACATGGGTGTTATGCATGATTGTTTCATACATACATTGATATGTTTTATGGAAGTCGTGTATGTCTTCTAGGGTTTTGCAATATGACTTGTTGATGACATTTCATCTGTTCTGCTATGTTTGTTGTTGCCTGTCAATGATGTTTCTATCATGATAATCTGTGTTTGACCGTACTGGTTGAGTTCAGTTGGTTATGGAATGAAATGTTGATTAGTAAATATGTTACTGTGTTGTGATATGTAATTAGATTAATGATCTATGATTGATGTAGTAATTGGTTTAGTGGCTATTTCAGTATTAAAGTGATTCATATACAACTGTCAATATATTGAGATTTGTACGTAGGTCATCTTTAGAGGAATCGTGTACATACACATGTGTGCTTCATAGAAGTAACATATACATTCTGACATGTGTTTGATCAGGGTTTACAGTGACAACATTTGGTTTTTGTGATGAATAGTACATGGTCTAATATACTTATGAGTGGTTATGTATTGATATGATATGATATGAATTTCTTTGATCTAGTTGCATTGGTTGACAAAGATTCAATGATTGATTTGATGATTCATTTGGTTCAATGATTGGGTGATTTGATTCAATGATTGATTTGATGATTCATTTGGTTCAATGATTGGGTGATTTGATTCAGTGATTGTTTTTACAATTGTTACTTGGTTTGAGCTTAATGATAGAAGTGGGTCCAATATGAAAATATAATGAAAGGTGGCCTACATTTTGATGTATCGAGTCAGGTGGATCTAATATGAAACATTATGAAACGTGGTAACCAAGAGGTGTTGATGGTTGGAGCCTTCGTTAAGGGAGTCAAAGCTTCCTTCAAGTAGTAGCTTGAGAATTTGTGCAGGGGGTAGGATCTCCCTTCTGGTAGGAGTCGATAAACAAGATCAAGGGGTTGGAGTTCCGTTCTAATGGGTGCTGGAGAATAAGAGAAGGTTGTAGCCTTTTACAGGTGGGTCCCTATATACTGGTATGAGTCTGCGCCAATACAAGATTGTAATATGTTTTCCTTTGTAATAAAAGAAGAAGACAAAGATGGCGACAACTATGGTTTTGTCCCACATTGGGTTTCCACATAAAACCTCAGTGTTCTATGTGTGTTTCTTATGTTTTGTGTTAGCTTCTATTTACTTCTCATGGTTTCTTATTAATAAATGAATAATTACATAATGATGCACTAGTTAAAGATGAATATTTGATGGAACATATGAAAAGTTAGTTAATTGAATATATGTGGCTTTACTTCATAGAAGTCACGTATATACGTGGTTTGCATAACTGACAGTAGCATACAAAATGAAGAATATTAAATGAAAGGTTTAAAGTGAGTTTAAAATACTAATTCACCAACCCACCCTCCCCCTCCCCTCTTAGTATTTTTCCCAACACTAAAGATCTGAGGGAGGTCAAATTGCTTGGAGAAAGAGGTGCCTTACTTGTCCAAGGAAGGAAAAATAGAATTGTATGACAACCATTAAAGTGTGGTCGGTGTGCCTTTAATAGGTAGGTCTGCTGAAGAGTCATTGGGCTGAAGAGTCTAGTGAATGTGATTGTTCTGCATGCATGTTAGTTTTTAATGTGTTGGTTGTGCATGCATTGTGATTATTATGTTTATCATGCATAGTAAGTTAGACATGCATTGTGGTGGTCATTATTGCAATTGTTTCATCATGATGTTGTTGGTGTCATTATGTATATTATGCTAATACCAATTGATGTTGCATACAAGATAGCCTCCCATGAAACACACTAAGGAATGATTTGATTATGTCTATATTTGGTTTATCTAACATGGCATGTTTGCAGGTGATAAAAGATTAGATATGACGAGTAGAATGGTGGGTTACAATTCACGTGACTCTCCTTACAGATCATCCAAGTAGAAAGGAGATGAGTATTCTCCTGATTTAGCAGATACACTGAGAAGTTTGAAGCAAAAGATTGGAAGTTGCAAGGTAGATAATAACAAGCTGATTGAGTCACAGGAAAGACTTGTCAAAGCTCAAGAAAATCAAGTAGAAGGTAATGCAGTAATCCTTCATATCCTATCAAATTTGGATTGACAAGAACAGTTGAGGATAATCCATGGGCAAGAGGAAAGGACTAATGAGGAATATGATATCAGGTCTCAATCATGATACATGTTGGACATGGATGATACGTTGAGAGGTGGCAGATGGTTGGATACACCTGACAGGATGCATTAGAGGCCCTCCATCAATCCAAACGGTGACACCAACACTCCTTGATACTCCGACAGTAGATGAGATGCCTCAAACCATTTACTATGTCTTTGAGTAAGAAGCCCCATGAGAAGTTCACCCATGTGCTTTTTGTCACCATACCTCTCACCCTACATTAGTCTCTAGCAAGAAAGAGAAACAAATGAAAACAACTACCCCAAACTCCACCCCTTTCAATGTTAGAAGCCATATGTTTACGCAAGCACTTTTGTATATGCATATAGATATGCAAGAAGATATAGAGAAGTCCACTTTCATAAATGCGCTTTCATTCCTGCATATGAAACTGTCAATATATTTAATCTCTTTTTGATAGCTAAGCATAGTTTCATTTCTAAGTTAAGGTCCCACCTACATCAATCATGTTGGCTCCCAATTTTTATATACACACATATATTAAAGTGGACATATATGAAAGAAATATTTTGTATATGTGTGAATTTTGTAATTGCACACAAATATAACAACATTCATATCTAACAACCACACATGTATATGCGGAAGCGCATATAGGAAAATATTTATAAAATATTATTGTCATATTTGTTGTTCTCCTAATACTTCAAATTTTTATAGGTACTCTATAAATGGGATCTCATGCAAAATGATGCCATGCATGTCCACCACTTGTCATTTGTGAATGATTTAGTTAAATTATGTGTCAATAACATTAACATATTTTCATAAAATAAAATAAAAATAAAAACAAATTCTTTTTCAAAAATTTGAATTTCCTATATGCACTTTCATATAACACTTCATTTCTAAGGGCTTTAATGGAATCTATATGACTATGTGCGGACAAGAAATTTAATAGGTATTTCACCTATTCATTTATATTCATATCCAAGCTTAAAATTTTATACACTATATTTCTTTATACCCGAAGGCCCAAATAACCAAATAACCTGTTACGTGCGAAATCAAGACCATTTTTGGAACCTCAACCAAATTATTTTTCTTTTGATGAATTCAGATCATGACTTCAATCTCATGTCCATGCTACCTACAACCCTAGACAATAGGATTCTTGCATGGCATGGTATGGTCCTACTTGAGAAAATTAAAATAAAAAGAAAAAGTCTACCGAACAAATCCCAGTGCAAGTCTTGAGACTTCGGGAGTTCTCATGTGCAAATTTTGAGAACTAATCAAAACTTTCCACTTGGTTCTCTTGCCATGTCATGTCTTCCATGTCACTACCACATCATCTCTTCCATGTCACGACCATGTCATCAATTAGATGTCACTGCCACCTAATATTCCAAGTCAACACATTTCCATGTGTTATTCTTTGCTACCTCCATGTGTGTCATCTACCGCCTATCTAATTAACCACCTAAAAGTGGAAAAAATGAGTGTCATGTGTCATCACCTTTGGTTGTCATGTTGATGTCCTCTGCCACCTAGACCCACCTGTCATTCCACTATATCACCATTCTATTGGGGTCCACATGTTGGCTAAGGTAAGGAAATATAGATCTGACTGTTTTCTTAAGCATTTCTTGGTTGCACTTGTGGAGGCCCAGATGCTTAGATATAAACAAATTATCCAAATGTATCATATATCTAGTTATTAATCCAATGTGATGCGCAGCAAAGGGTTTGATTACTGTATGCCTCAATGCATCTTGAGATGGTCTGGATTCAATTATAAGATGACAAGTGGTGGGCATACATGGCCTCATTTTTCATGAGATACCATTTATAGAGTACCTATTAAATTTGAAGTATTAGGAGAACAACAAATATGACAATAAGCTTTTATAAATATTTTCCTATATGCACTTCCAAATCTACATGTGTGGCTTTTAGATATGCATATTGTTATATTTGTGTGCAATTACAAAAGTCACACACATACAAAAGTTTTCTTTCATATGTGTGCAATTTAATATATGTGTGTATATAAAAATTGGGAGCCAACATGAGCATTGTAGGTGGGACCTTAACTTACAAACAAAACTATGCTTACATATAATGAATGTGTACATAGTTGAGCATTTGTATCAAGTATGAATCTTGGAAGGCTATATACATTTGTCTATGTTTTTCATTCATCATCATGAAGAGTTACTTGATCAACAATGAAGGCTTTGGTCTCGACCAACCTTTGTTGTTCTATTCTCATTTTGGCTTGAAATATTTTCCTTTTAAGGACCTTGGCTTTAAGCCTTTTGTCTTCATTTATGGCCTCTCAAAGGGCCTCTACTTTTGAAGGGAATTGCTTTCTTTGTTTTTCCCTTTTCCTTATTTTGGGGTAGTGGATAGGAAGCAAGTCATAATATTCTCTCTATTGCATTTTGTTCCATAACTCTTCATATGTGAGCATGTCTTGGAACATGAGTTCTTAGGCAGAGACTAATGTTCATATGGATGTAAGAGTTTCATATACTTGCAATGCTCTTTAAATATATGATGGAGGTTGTGTCTTTTAAAAATTCTTGTGAGGAGCTCAAGCTCAATTTTTTCCCGTCCAAGGAAACTTTGCCAGAACATAGTTGTATATTTTGATAGTGAAGCCCAACCATGACCTTGTATTGATGTTTGCTAAAAATAATGTTATCCCAAATTCCATATTTTGATTGACATATTTTAACATATAAGTATTTGAAACTTATTTTATGCATTCCCATGGTTTATCTTTTATGGTTTTTATTTCATGTTATTATGCCATGTTATGTATATGTATATTTTATGATTATGGTAATGGTGTCGGTGTCGATTGCATCACCCAAGTTGGGTGAATTGGGGATGTTTCAAGTCCCAATATATAAGTATCAAATTCTTGATACAACATCATTGGTGATTGCTTTAACTCATAGAAGGAATTTTTTAGCATGCATATCAACTCTTTCTTTCCTTTCACAACAAATCCTTCTAGTTGCTTCATGTAGTTTTCTTCTTCTAGATCCCCAAAAAGGAATGTTATGTTCACATCCATTTGTTCTACTTCAAGATCAAAAGCAGTACAATAGATATAAGAAATATAATAGAAGTAAACTTAGGAACAAGAGAAAAAATATCAACAAATTTAATTCCTTGTAACTGGGAATAACCCTTTGCTACTAACTAAGCTTTGCATTTCTCCTTTTTTTATAGCATGTTTGTACCATGTGCATACTTAATGCCTTGTAAGTTAGGAGAATGTTGAAACTCTCCAAGTTGTCCTAATGATAACAACTACTTCTCAAAATGTGTTATATAAGGGGAAAATTTTACAAGACCCCAATGGTGTAAAGGTATGAGTTTTCCACCATTGGGAAAGGTTCAATTCCAATGAGGCTTCCCTAGACCCATGGGACACCTTGACTGATTGAACTTGTGGTTACACCCAAAGAGAGAATGAAATACTGAAATGAGCAAACTCACAATACTTTCTTACATCTTGAGGTAGGAAGTTGTCCATGCATTCTCCCTTTTCACTAATGATCATACCACTTTTGAGCTTGGTGTGATTAGTAACCTATTTGATCAATTCTATCGTTGGAAATGCTAATGCCCTTCCCATTACCAAATGTAAAGTTGATTTCTTGATAAAATTGAAAACAAAATAATCTACCTTTCATTGGTATTGTTAACTATATGGTGTGAAGTATGTGTGTTATTAGTTCTTGGACATAGTATACACGTATTCCTAGGATAGAATCATCATGGACAATCATATTCTTTATTTTCTTTCCCCAAATCAAAGGATCCTCATATCCAAATTTCTCTTCGACAATGAAATAACATTTGATCATCTTCCTAATTTATATTCTTCCTCATGTATCATCATAGGGATAGATGTTATGACTGCTTCCTTAGCCTTCATATTTGGATTATTTGGATATTTCCACACTACATCTCCCTTTTGTAGCATTTCTTTGTTTGACACTACATGCAAAAAAAAAAAATCCAATTTTTTATATAGAAAAAGTAAAAGGATGGGAAATGTTTGGAAATTACCATGAATAACTCTAAACTAAGGATGATTTCACCTAATGTAAAATATGAAGGTTGCATCTCAAATCCCTTAATGATAAAACAATAATCAAATATAAATAAGTGATATCACCATGTATTGAAACAATAGTTGCTTCATTGTTTCACTTTTGTTTGAAATTTTTTTACAGAATGAAACATTACAAGATTCTAGGTGAATTTAAATCCAACTAGGTTTGACTTTTGTTTGAATTCTTTTTATGGAATGAAGCATTACAAGATTGTAGGTGAATTTAAATCCAATTGGGTGCCCAATCTATGTTATTTATGACAAAATTTCTGAATTGTCTAGTCCTAATGTAGTAGTGTATGCTTGAATCGACATTGATGGCTGGTCTGATGTTCCAAGCACATGAAACTGCAATTTGGTAATTTCAAAAGGATTTTGGATGCATTCATCAATGATTACCCATTAGTGGATGACATCATGGATTGCTAATTAGTGTTATGTATTTCAAGTTTTGATGTTTTCCTTATGGTTACATTGATGTTGTACTAGGTAAATTCCATCAATTATTGATTTTCGACCATCACAAATAACATTTTCAAGTTAAATATTTGTTGATTGTGTCAATGGTGAGATGGAATTACATGGTTTGATGTCATTGGGCCTAATTTATGACAAGATGGACTCGCTCAAATCGAACTTCTTCTTTTAAATGGATGGTTGAGAAATATTATTAGTGCCCTATTAAGTGATTTCATTAACATCGAAAATCAACATTAGGATTTCACTAATGTCCATTAAGTCATTGAATGTTGACGACCTTTTGGTGATGGATAAACTCTATGGTATCAATGAAATCCTCTAGGTAACACAATTTTCTAGACACTTATGGGATTTGTTGGCCATTGACGAATTCTTTTGAGTTACATCATGTCCAACCAAAGATATTTCATTGTCACTAATAAGCTTATTGATGATCAATGAAATTCATTGTGTCACACATTTTGTTAGCCATCAAATCTTGTTCAACACTGATAGGGCTGTTGGAGGTCAATGAAATATTTTGGGTGACACATTTTGCTAGTCATCAAATTTCTTTAATCATTGAGAGGGGTTTCAAAATTAGGTGAAATATGTTAGGTTGCACATTATGTTTCCCATTGAATTTTTACTAATGTTAATAGGCTTGTTAGTGGTTGGTGAAAAATTTCGGGTCGCACATTATGTTACTCATCAAATTTCATTGGTCATCGGTAGGTTTGTTGGTGATAAGACAAATATGTTGGTCACATGTTATGTTATGCATCAAGTTTTTCTAATATCCAATTGGGTTATTTTAGGCAATTATTAAAGTTGATTGTGTTTTTCCAAAATTTCTTCGATATTTTTCAATGAATCTCAACAATATAAAACATTATTCATTAAAATTTTCAACAACATGATTAGTTAGAAAACATAAATGGGACAATAAGTTGAAGTTGAGAAAACAAAGTTGTATCCTAAAATTTCTTTGTAGTGAATTTTAAGAGGATGTGTTGAGAAGTCAACATGGATAAACACTCTGCTACCTACACTGATAGGCTTATTGGTGATCGATTAAATGCATTGTGTCACACATTATGCTACCCAAAAAATTTTGTTAAGCACTGATAGGCCAGTTGGAGGTCAATGAAATATTTTGGGTTACATATTTTGCTACTCATCAAATTTCTCCAATTATTGATAAGGGTGTCAAAAATCGATGAAATATGTTAGGTTGCACATTATGTTTCCCATTGAATTTTTCCTAATGTTGATAGGCTTGTCAGTGGCTAGTGAAATATTTTAGGTAGCACATTATGCTACTCATCAAATTTCATTGATCATCGGTAGGTTTGTTGGTGATAAGATAAATATGTTGGTCACTTGTTATGTTATACATCAAATTTTGCTAATGACCAATTAACTTTGGTGATTTTAAGAAATTATTAAAGGGATATTTCTAGAGTCGACGAAGAGGGGATATAGGGACAATTGAGCAAAAAAACTCACAAGCATTGTATCTTTTAAAAAGGGCCAGATAAAGGGGTAGCCTGCATGACAGAGGATACTAGGAGCCACTAGAACATGATTTTCAAAGAAAGAACTCTTTGACCATGTAAAATTCTAGAAAGGAGTTGCACCTTCATACAAAAAAGAGGAGGTATATCTAGTGTTACCATAAGGGGAGTCATGGAAGGGAACTGTGAACTGGCCACCTTCAAGGTTTGAGGTTCCCAAGGGAAGAACCGGTCCAACAACATCCTCAATTAGGTCTTCTGAGTTTGTTCTCGTCATAAAATGACCATCCAAAATGCTACCTTGGAGAGGAAAGTGTGCCATCAATGAATCCATTGTTTCCTAGCCACTAGGGGAGTTGTTTCTCACCTCGAGGACTCATTGTCGGTGAGGTGAAAATGGTTTTACCCTCTAGTGGGTCCTCCTAGTAATCGACTAGTGTTTCTTCCATAGTAAAAATATTACCATAACATGCATGTAACAATGACTCCTATATTGTGTGGCCGTTAGGGGGGAGCTTAAACTTTGTTTGTTAATCATACAATGTGTTTAGCTTTGGTGAATTCTTCATTGATTAGGAGGATTAGACTTAACCCATTCTTCCCTCAAAACGAAAACCAAAACGTGGATGTATGTCAAGTAGGGGCTTACATTGAAACATGGAAGCAAGTGGTGGTACTGAGACTTATCAGATCAAGTTAGTGGGTGCCATCAGAGGTCGTTGTTGGAGTAGAAGCCACCTACTAGGCCTCCACTCCTATTGTTCTTCATTTATATAATAAATTATTTACTGAATAAAGGCATAACTTAATTGTTTTTTAAATGAAGTTAGTGTTCTTCGTCAAAATCCTATAAGATATCTCACTAGCTAAAAATATTAACATGGTAAATATTAAAAAATTGCAAAACTCATCAATTATATCAGTAAAAAGAGCTCCTAAAATATAACTATAAGTTGAAACACTTAATTTTTAGTTTTTTAAGAATTCATTTTCTACATTTAACCTCCATGCCTCAAATGATATTTTATTTTAAAAGTTATTACAATTTTTTCTCTTATGGGTTGGTTTCATCAGTGTGATATTAATTATATTAGTAGACTTGTTTATTTTGGAATAAGGATTCCATAATTTCATTTTAATTATCAATAATTGCTAGGTAAATGATAATTATTTAACCTCCATGAAACATTCTAGAATATTCTTAATGATATTCACAAATCAAAAGTTGAAATTGATCTTCAAAGTAGTTATTCAATTTTTGTCATTTTAATTGAATTGATTAATTAAATAAAAATGTCATTTGAACAAGTGCCATGAAATGAGTTATGGTCTTTGGGATATGATATTGATGAACCATGGTATTGGTCCATAGTATTCTAACAAAATCTATTTACAAATTAAAAATCTTTATGATAAAGTGACCTTTAATCCTTGAAAATTCTTGTTACAATGTTTATTAAATGCATACATATTTAAGTTATATGTTAATTCCTTTTATGGTTAATAATAATAATAAAAATAATTTAATTATTTTTACGATTGTTGCACCAAGAACAACGGTATAATTCCCTTAGTGCTCAACAAGTTGACACGTGTTCCTTTTAAAATAAAAATAAAATATTCTCTAAATGAAAAAAAAAATATATAGAAAAAGCAAAAATGAAAATACATATTTGATTAATTTTAATTAAAAGTATTATAAAACATCAATGTTGGGTTGATATTACAATGTAGTGTGAATTCCAACAAAGATTTATTGGAACTGCATGTTTAAATTGGGTACCCTAAAAGAAGTTTGAGCCTCATGAGATTTGATCCTTCTAGCCTACTTACTAGATCTTTAGTTGAAATGAATTTATACCATGAGATGTATTATAAAATCTTTAAATACTTATTATGGATTGATGTTTATTAATACTTATCAATCATTTAATTTATAAAACTATAATAGTATATGTTTTTAACAAAAATTGATAGTTTATCCGAATACACTGTAAAAACTACAATTTCGTTTGGGCTAAATTTCATTTACGATCTTCCATATTTAAATGGAATCGTCAAATACAATAATAGAGTCATGTTCGACCCCAAACTTCAAAACTAATATATATACATTTCATTTATATATTCCTTTCCTGATATATAAATATATTTCCACATTCTTATTTTCATTATTAAAATATGAGAATTTAATCTAAAATCACTAAGTAAAATAATAAATCTAAACAAATATGAAAGAATTTAATGAATGATATTTATTTGTTACTTTTACTTATAAATATATTTCTTTCTCTTTCCTCTTTCACATTTTTATTTACATTATTAAAAAATTAAAATTTAATCTAAAATTACTACGTAAAATAATTAATTCCAAAAATAAAAAAGAATCCCATCAATAATATTTATAAGATAATAATTCATTTTGCAAAAA